>MU150325.1:47660-121041 GCA_015584075.1 Collybia nuda
TTTTCTCCCACTGATTTTTGCCGCCGCCACAAAATGACTTGAATTTTGATGCCCCCACCGCTCTCACGATACTTCAAACAAACCAGTTCGGTTCGAAGGGATGGTACCGGCACGTGTGTGCGATTGGGGCTATTGTGAACATCCTTATGATGATGGCAGGGAACCTGGTTGGATTCGTTATCGGGACAGATGGTGTCCGGTTTTTTATGGACGAGCTTCTGGGGACATCTGCGGGTACGTCATTTGAATTGAGTTCTAGCTTATTGTGTTGACGCGTCATCCTCAGGTTTGCGCTTCCTTCTCGGGGCTTTCGTTTGTTTGTTCGTGGGCGCCCAGCTTATGTTTGAATACAGGCACGTTGTTTTTTTTCTTTTTTTCGACAATTTGCGACTGATATTTTCACCGGTTGTTGTTTCCAGGGAGGAGGAAAAGCGTCATGGGATCTATCGTAGATGTTAGAATTTCGAAAGTAATGACAGCCTCTGTAGTGTTTTTCTGTGTTGTGTCGATGAGGTCACCAACGATCGAACCAAGGCTTGAAGAAGCTTGTTGCCAAATTGGGACGCCTTCGATTAGGCGCTCAAGAATTATTTTGGTTGAGAGAGGTTGTTTACATTCTGTGGTCTTCTCGGGCGAATTGTCCAACAAGAGAAATCAAAATCTATTTTGCGTCGTTTTTAGACAAAGAGTGTTGGAACACATCAAACAGGTACAGCATCCAGTTCCATTCCCCTAAATCCCACCCTCATTCTTCTGCATTTATTCGATTTTTCCTGGCGATGAATCTGTGCTTCCGATCTAGGGCCCGTCCACAACGCTTACACGTGGCCTTTTTCGAGAAATGGACATCGACTGTCCAAAATAAACTCGACGAACAAGGTCTTTCCGTCCGACCGGTAGAACGTGACCCATTCCAGAGGTCCTTTTAATTGTAGGGTCAATGACTTGCGTTTTTCGACGGGCCTCCTCCCCCCCCCCCACACACACACCTTCTTCATTGACGACCCTTCTCCCGTCCACACCCACACACTCGATGGCAAGCCTCCCACCCCCCGAAGGTACACGAGAACTGACTGGCTCTGCATTATACAGGATCCTAACCACCCGTCGCTACCAGCCCAGACTAGCTTGGTCATTGATTTCGTAATTGTAGGCGCAGGACTCGCAGGACTAGCATGTGCCGTCGCCCTGCGGCGAGTTGGGCATAGAGTGCTCGTTCTAGAAGCGGACCCTTCCCTTAATGTCCAGGTTCAGCTCTCCCTCGCGCCCTCCCGAAATATCTGGTTGTGGCTAATCTACGGTTTAGAACTCGGGAGGCTGCCGCATGGCTCCGAATCTGTCAAAGATCCTCTACGCTTGGGGTCTACGAGACAAGCTGCGGGAAATAACTATCAAATCACAAGCTATAGACTTACTTCTCTGTACGAGCGGAACTTTGTTCTTTAGGCGCTGAGCCGCTGAACCCATGTACTGTTAGACGAAACCGGAGAAGTCCTGGGGACGCACTACTGGGACGAAGAAATGATACGCGAGACGGGCGGGGAATTCCTGTTTATACATGTACGTCCCCCCTTTCCTTCCCTTCGAATTCTGGGTTCTGGGAAGCGTCCGGAATCGATCCACTCACGGGGGCGGGGGGGAAGCAGTATGGCGATTTACGAAACTTGCTATACGACACTGCCATATCACATGGCGCGGAGGTTATCTTCGACGCGCGAGCCGCGTGTATCGACGCAGATAACCAGACCATCACGCTCGCGTCCGGGAAAGTCCTCAGGGCTGATGTTATCGTCGGGGCTGATGGCGCGTCCGGGGTATCGCGTCAGCTCCTCGAGGAGGACGACGCGCCCGTTCATAGACTGAACATGTACAGGTAGGCCCTATCTCGTTTGTTTATTTTGCTCCCCCCTCCTTTTTTTTTTTTTTTTTTCAAGTCCCACGGTTGACAAAACATTCTTGACAGCACCACAGTGCCTAAAACTGTAATCATGCAGGACGAGGAGCTTCGGTATCTGTACAGCCACAGACATGTGAGCACCCTTCTTCGCTTCTCTTCTCCGCCATAAGGCCACACGGATTGATCCCGCTAATCACAAACAGGCTGCAATGTATTCTTGGTTCGGTAACTCACACGCCGCGCTTGGGTTTCCTCTTGTCCGTATTTCCCTCCCTTCATTTCCGCTGAAATAAAAAATAAATTTTCTCACTTGTTTATTGCGCATCCAGGGTGGCACGCCGGATTTTGCGCTGTTCGTATATGGACCAGCAGATGGGCATGACGCGTCGTGGGATGATAAAGCCCCCCACGATGCCCTGGAACAGATCCTTGAACCGTGTGAACCGAGGTAAATCATTTCGACTCATCAGTAGTAGGCCCCCAAAACTTGATTTGATTTTATTTCGTAGGTTGAGGAAACTCGGCCGTAATGCCGCGCCCCCGGTATGCGTCCCCATAATCGAACATCCAGAACTGGAAGACTGGGTCGACGACAGTGGACGTCTGGTCGTGATAGGCGAAGCCGCACACCCGCTTCCAGTGAGTTCGAGTTCATTCTCTCTCTCTCTCTCTCTCGAGAAAAAAAAAAAAAAAAGGGTTATGAAACACCGCTGATTTCATTTCATTTCATTTCAGCCGGGGTCAATACAAGAATGCGCGATGGCCGTGGAAGATGGCGCGGTCCTGGCTAAATTATTTTCTCATCTCCGGAGCGAAGACCAGATCAGCCATTTTCTCTATGCGTTCCAGGACCTCCGCCAGCAGCGCTGCGCGAGGGTGCTCAAGAAGGAGATCAACGATATCGCGTTTATGACCATGCCGCCGGGCGAGACGCAGCAGTGCCGGGATAGCGTTATGAGGGCGAAGCGGGATGCGGGGCTTGATGTTCTTGACGCGGGGAGCAACATGGAGGAGACACCTGAATGGGCGGAGATCAAGGAGGTATTTGGGTACGACGCCGAGGATGACGCCGATAATTGGTGGATGGAGTGGGGTGTGTTAAGGGAGCGCGCCAAGGGGCTAGAACTTTCGTGTGAAGTATACGGTCATGTAACAGTAGAAGAGCAGGTGGGTCCATGATAGTACTTATACATCTCTATCATGCTTAATTCTGTGTCCTACGCAAGGGGTTTCCGCTCTCGCCCAAGCTCGCCTCAATAATCTTCTCCACACTGGGCACAACTCAACTCAGCACCAGGTTGGTCATCGAACCCGGTAGGTGTGCGTAAGACACCTACTTCAGCTATGGGACGCCTTCAATCAGTTATCACGAGACAATCACGCGCTTATGAACCTTACGCTCGTACCGATGTATGTATCACTGCAGTACCATATAGATCTTACCTACACTATTTTACAAAGCCGGGTCACCCGTGTACGGAGAAGTTCTCTCTAAATCTGGATCTGGACTCATGGGGGGGTGCTCTGGGAGGGGGTATCATTAACGGGACCATCTGATCTGAGTCCTGCTGACCTGAGTCGTGGCCCATGTGAGGGCTATGGTTCCGAGACGCCGGGGGCTCTCCACGGTGCCGTCTGCTATCTTCCCTGGAGTGTCGCCTGCTGCCGCCCCGACGTCGCGGCTCGTCTTCGCGGGGGTATGGAATATATGTGGGCGACGTCGCTACTGGTGGCGAGCCTGGTGGTGGTATATGCTTCGCGTCGTCATCCTGGTCATAATGGTGTGAATGTTCCTGCTCCTGCTCCTCGTAGTGTCCCTCGACCTCCTCGCCACCGTCATCGCGGTGTTTGTCGAGCCGACGTTCTTCACGACGGGGGTCGTCTCTTCGACGGTCATCGCGTCGTCGACTATCGCGGTATTTATCATCCCTGTACTTATCATCCCGATATTTATCATCGCGGTACCTATCATCGCGATACTTATCATCGTAGTAGCGGTCCCCCCGACGGCGGCTGCTTCGATAACCATCATCATAGTATTTGTCATCCCGGTAACGATCATCACGATAGCGGTCATCGCGGTGACGATCTCTGCGGTAAGAGTCGTACCGGTAAGGGTCGTCCCTGTAACGGTCATCCCGATATTTGTCGTCTCGATACCGATCATCACGATAGCGATCTTCCTTGTAACGGTCATCCCGATGGCGGTCTTCTCGGGGCCTGTCGTCCCGATAACCCTCTTCTCGACGTCGTTCTTCCCGGCGGCGGCGGCGGCTCTCATCGTCCTTTCCTGTGTCGGAAGAATATTTCGACGATTCATTCGCTTTCCGCTGATAAAACATTAGACAAAGAACATTTTCTGTTCCATTTGAAACATAATTTTGTATGACTTACATCCATAGGAACTTCATTTCGGTGGCGACGGGATTTAGACTCGTAGTACCTATCAGCACCTTCTTCTGGAATAGGTTCAGGTATTACTCTGTGTCGATCATCCTCTGTTTCTCCTCTGTGGCGGCGTGTGGAGTTCTTGAGAACAAAAGTTGAAAATAGATAAAATTGAGAAGTATCCTGAATATAGTATATGGTGCACATACTTTCCGGGAGGAGGAACGCGGTTCCGACTCATCTCTCTCCCTGTGCCTTACAGAGTCCGACCGCTCGGGTTCTGAATGATGGGGTCTTTCTTCATCTCTTGATTCTTTTCGTCGGTGGGAAGGCTGCCGCGCCACGGATTTACTGCGCTTTAGGTGAGGGCTTAGTCGAATGCTGCGGCCACGGCACGGTCATCTGACACTTGCCTCGAGTGTTACAGGATTTTCGTGTACATGTTCATGTGGAACTTCAGTTTGGTGACTCTGCGATGAGGGACTGCCCCGCGGTTCTATCTTCCCATTTTGAAGCACTGACTGTGGGGTTGTTACGTGAACTGTAGGCGGTTAATGAACAGCATGACGTACGTGGACATCGTCTAGCAAGTCCCTCGAGTGGTCACGAAATTCCTCTGGCAGCATCTTTCCTTTTTTTGCCTTTTTTGCTGTAGGGGCCATGCCGTATAGCCTATGTTGGAACCGATGCATTGAATCAATGGAAAGGGTACAATCATGTAGCACTCACTCAGACCACCGCTCCTGAAACATAGTAAAGTATCCATTGGCTCTCATATATTGATGGTCACGGTTCTCATGCACCAACTCCGTCGTTTCTGATAGGTATCGATGCCCCTCATCTATCAACGCCTTTCTCTTTGCAATTTCTGCCTTCTCTGCAGAGACTGGCTTGTCGGCCTTCTTCTTGAAGAATGGGAGGGAGAAGCCGATACGTTTTATGGGGGAAGGCTGAGCATCTGACATATTCGTGGTGGTGGAAATGAAAGAATGGGAGCGCCCAATTCTGTTGATGGCTGTACATATTGTGCTATCCCACAACCTGGAGCGAACCGATCACGCGCTGCGGCTTCGGAATATAATATGTCCAAGCACGTCCCCACGCGACTTGCCGGTGACTCGGAGGCATCATTTGCCACTTCGCTGCATCTTGCCAATGGAGGGCCGCAGCTCGATTATCATGGTAATTTATATCAGGGAACATCTATTGCGAGCTCGTGGTCAATTTCTAATTCCAGCACCCACAGGTCCCCACACTTGATGTTCTAGTTCTTCGATCAGTGTCACCTGGGCAGTGCGAACTTCAAATTAAGCTGTTCAGGATGCTGCCTAACCCCAAAAGGAACCTTGAAGTGAATGTCAAGTAATATACAACAAATAATTTAGAAGGCCCCTCATCGTTCACTAATTTACAAAATCTTGGCTAGTCCATAAACATACCAAGTCGGACCTGATGCTAATGGAAAAATCACAAACAACTCTATGATCAAGCCACTATATTTTCTGGTTTTGGTGATGGACGTGCCGAGAGTATGTTTCGTGCCGCGGAAACCTCAACCTCTAAACCGCGACGGCGTTAGGCCCAACAAGACAAGCAGTGCTGATTGGCCTACCTGTGCGAGCGTTCCGGAAGATTCGGATACGTCCACTCCCATCGATCGCTCTCTCAAGATTCCCCACTCGACCCACCAGTTATCTGCCTCATCCTCCGCATCGTAGCCAAAAACTTCCTTGATCTCGGTCCATTCCCGGGGCTCGTCGTGGTTGTCGTACGCCTGGAGAATTCCAATCCCAGCGTCCCGCTTCGCTCGCATCGAGCTATCGCGGGACTCCTGGCGTTCTCCAGGCGGCATAGTCATAAAGTGGATAATCCTGAGCTCTTTCGTGACCACAGAGTTACAACGCGGCTGGCGGAGATCCTGGAACGCCCAAAGGAAGCTACTGATTTGGTCCTTGGTCCGCAGGTGTGAGAACAGTTTGGCTAGGACCGCACCATCCTCGACGGCCATTGCACAGGCTTGCACTGACCCCGACTGAGCTATGTGTCAGTATTTGATGTGGTCCCATTTTTATGTTCACTTACTGGGAGAGGGTGAGCAGCTTCTCCTATTACGACTAACCGTCCACCTTCATGAACCCAGTTGTCCAATTCCGGATACTCGTCCAGAGGAACCTGGGTCGGAGGGTCGGCTAGTTGAGCCAGCTTTCTAAGGCTAAGATCGATTGTTACGATCATAGAAATTCTTTGTTAACACCATTCACTCACCGAGGTTCTGACGTCGCGAGCATCGCATCAAGTTCGTGTTTAGGGGCAATCCTTCCTCTCTCTCCGGGTGTTTCATTCGGCCCATATGCATACAGCGCGAATTGAGTATCGCCCTGGTCGGGTGGTCAGCACAGGGAGGGTAACAGCAAGGCACGACGTACGGTTGGAAATCCCACGACACAATGTTCATTCCCCAACCAGCTATACATATTTGTCTGGGGCAGACGTCAGTACAAACAGCCAATCGAAAGACCTTGGCTAGACAATTACCTGTTCCCCATAGAGAAATGTGAGCTCTGGATCTTCCATAATTCGTGCTTTGGGGATCGTCGTACTACAATACAATTTGAGTGACACTGCCAGCGGAGTATAGGAGAACACTTGCCTGTACATATTAAGAACTCCAGGCTTTACGGCAACTCCAGCTTTGCCTTGGAGAATTTCTCGTGTTAAACCTGTTGGCCCATCTGCGCCGATTATGATATCAGCTTGCAGAACTTGGCCTGACTCTAAAGTAACACTCTGTCGTCGAAGATCTACCGATGAAACGTGTGTATTGAGACGGATATCAGCACCGTGCGCCCGGGCTGTATCGAACAGTAATTTCCAAAATGCCGAATGCTGTTTATTGAAGGGGTCAAGTTAGCCTTTCGTTTCGCCGAAACTGTTAAACAAAAAACCTGAGCAAGAACAAATTCACCCTCTGTCTCTTCCATGTCTTCTTCAGCCCAACGGTGTCGGCCGAGATGCTCACCAGATTCGTCTGAAAAAAAAAAAAGACATAAAAAAATTCTCAATCACGAAGGATGCTATAGTCGTACATAATAAAAGGGCGATGGATTCAGATTTGATCGCTATCGCCTGAACCTCCTCTTCGAGACCCCAATGGTAAAGTATTTTGGTTAGGTTGGGCGCCATTCGGCAACCTCCCAGAGCCTTCAACACCAGGTGAGCCCAACGTATATGATACGACTGAAAAGACGAACATGTTCCGGATAGTTATCCTTTTCCAAGACAGTGACGCGATGGCCTACACGTCGCAGCGCCGTCGCTATAGGTTGTTTCAGAAAATACGGAAAGGAGAAAAAAAAAGCACGACAAACCACAAGCCAATCCCGCAATCCCACCCCCAATAATCAAAAAATGAACTGTGCACGAGGCCTGATTGGTACTCTTCTACAGTATGAAGACTTAAAACGAGAAAAGCTCTTGGGTTGGACAGTATAACTCACATTCGTTAGCCCCATATTGAATCATTCGAGGTGGAAAGAGAAAGACAGCGAGTGAAACTCGTTATCGTATAAGATTCAGCGTGGTGTAAAACCATGAAGGCCGAACGGGCCCTTCCTGTAGCGCCCGGCCCTGATTTTGTATGTAGAAACTGGACCCTAATGGACCCCACATATCTAGAATTGCCAAAAACCCCATAACACGTGCACCGATCTAGGGGATGTCTGTCAGCACAGATAATTAGATTTAAAATATTAGCCCTCACGACACACCTCCACTTATACTTGGGTGGTCATATTTCTTGGTGTCACGGTCATACTTCAAACGAAGGTCCTATGGCTGGTAATTTTGCTCGGGGACAGAAAAATTCGAACCTCTCACGAACATCGCCAGAATTCAAAGTAGATTCAGAGTGTGAGATTTGCGTTGGACGTGGATGCCGACAGCGGGACGATCGAGTCGCCAAGCGCCGAGAGCCGTAATTTGTCTAACCCGCCATCCGCTCCTCGTCAGTCGGAGGATTGGTCATACTTTTCGCTACCAAATCAAGGAACAGGCCTCGAACGCTCTTGCGGCTTCGACCCAGAAAAGAGTCTTTCGATATACTTCCGTTTTCATGGTCCTGTCGGTCGAACGTTTGTCCTCAAGTTCCGTCCATTTCAAGAGCGTGCACCCGGAGAACAATCAGTGATGGCGTGCTACCACCAACCTTTGGGCTGAGCGTACGGGAAGGAGGAGGGTCTCTTCGTGAGTGTGGCCTCGTTACCTTGATATACTTCCGGCCTAAAAAATTGGGAGACCCCTTTACTATGAAGTTAAATATAGGAGGCCGAGGCCCACAATCAGAACGATCGTCGCACCAATCTGGAAGGCTTGATTCAGCGTGCCGCGTTGCAGGTCGGGGAGCGTCAAATTCTAATTCCCTGAAAACCCTATTCAAGTCCACCAGATGGCTTATGGGTGTCCTGCAAGCACTACTCGCTAACCTATTGTTGTTTTTGTCTGTGCACCTAATACATTTTGGGAAAGCGGCTATCTGGTGTACATTGGAGGTGTCCTCGTATTTTCTTTAAGATCTAAGATTCACGCGAGGGTAAGGTATCGAAATATGTCCTCGTTTCGAAAGCGGCATTTTGGTTGTTCGTCGCGCGACCATCGGGTGCTCACAGCTTACTCTCCAAGAAAACTTTTCCGTTCATCTCTATGCGTCTATCCTTCCTTTCTTCTTCCGCGAGTGTCTCCTGCGCCCAGCGAATGGCGCCATGTGCCAACTTTTCTACATCTTCTCTTGTATTTCCGGCATGAAGACACACCCGCACACGATCTTTTCCCTTGGGGACGGTCGGCCATGTGATTGGGCGTGCATTCATGCCGAGTGCGAGAAGGTATGCGGAGAGAGGGCGTGGGTGGGATGTCATGATAGGAATGATTGGTGAGGGAGGATCGTGATTTAGTGAAATGTCATCTCTTAGGTGTTCAGGAAGAGATAGTAGCTTGGGGGGTATCCGAACAAGATGTGGTCGAATGTATTGGGTAAAGTATGCAGAGAGATCGAGGAGGTCATTGGCGAGCTATATATACGCGTATATGCGCATTAGTGCCGTACCCAGGTCTAAAAAAGGGTCAACACATACAGTCTGTGCCATGCCATCCGTAAGCAAGTCGAAAGAGCAATCTGCTGCAATGATATTTGCGAAACTAAGCGACGTCGTGTAGATCAAAGAGCGTGCATAATTCAGAAGGTAATCTCGTATGAGAGTATTCGTTAATATCACGGCTGTTATAGAGAAATTAACGCTCAAAAAACGATTCAAGATAGCAGCGTTTACGTACCTCCCGTTGCCGCCAATGCTTTCCCAAACGTATGCAAACGTGCTAGGACCTTGCCCTCCAACCCCAGTTGCGCCACCCTTCCTCTTCCCTCTGGTCCATATATTCCGGTAGCGTGGGCTTCATCGACAACTAGATATCCATTCCCTCGAGGAAAAATCTCTTCAAGAACGCTCACAATCTCCTCTAAAGGCGCAAACGTCCCATCCATGCTGTACAAGCTCTCAACAGCCACGAATATGCTATTCTCTCCAGCCTCTAAACCTCTCCTTTCTTCTCGTATCCTGTTCAGAAGCCGGCGGAAAGAGGGCATAGAGTTGTGGCTAAATGCATAATGGGCATCTCGAGCCCGAGACGCGCGAATCCCATCGTGGACAGAGGCATGGATATACTCATCGTACACCACTACGTCTCCCGGTTGTGGCACACAGGAGAAAAACCCCACATTCGCGTCAAATCCGGAGTTGAACAGCAATGCCGCTTCAGCCCTAAAAAATTGTGATAACCGAGCCTCTAGCGCGTTATGGGCCCGGCCGTTCACTAGTAGCCTCGACCCTCCTGACCCAAGGACGTCAGGAGCCTCACTGAGCTTTTTGAGGAATCGATTTCGGAGGATTTGAGAGGAAGAAAGTGAAAGGTAGTCGTTTGAGTTGAAATCGATCAGGGGTGATCCCGAAGACGATGTGTTGGGATCTGGGAGCCTGCGCCTAATCCATCGTTCATCGCGGCTGGCAAGCGCTGCGCTCAGCTTAACGTTGAGAGACGAGCCCTCACTCATGGATGATCAGACACAAAAAATTATTCATCATCCCCATGTTTTTTTTTTTGCTTACCACCCGCAGGGGTTGGGGAGACGCGGTTCGGAGGTAAAACGGGACTCCGAATTTCACATCGTCCGAAAATCAGAGGTACCAAGCTTTGTTTTCGAAGCATATTCTGGCCCAAGTCAGGGAAGGTAGAGGATAGATTGCCTAGGCCTGGCTTATGTACAACAGTCAGATAATACTTTTGATATCTCTACGAGTAACGCCGATGTTCGATATTACACAGTAAAAGATGCTGGCTGGGCGTCTCTCTATACTCACGGGGATCGAAGCCGAGTTGGCGGAAAAGTTTCGAGATTTTTATACTGAGGTGCTGTCGCAATTGTCAAGGCTGGTATGTCCGTTTTCCTCCCAAACAAATCCTTGCCCCCCCTGGTCTCTGAAAGATGCATTTATGAATGTTCTTCGCAACTCTGAGCATGATTAGTCTTGTAGAGCTTCTATTTCAAGGGTGCTTGTTTCTAGATAAGAATCATAGGAATCTTGATATGCCACTACTCAAAATGAGTATCAGGTCGATGGAAAAGTGGAAGAAATCAAAAGCGTACCCGAAGTCTTTGCTTGAGCTCGATAGCGTGCAATAATTTCGCGATTATGTGTAATGGCGGCCAGTTGGGAATGTTTTATCGTGCCTGAGAGGTCCCGTAAGCGTATGTACCTACACAGAAAAAAAGCGGACGCACCTGATAGATGTATAACATTCGGTATATATCGAATGCCCTCGATGGAGGTCAAAAGAGTAACAGCGCCCCATACAATTTTATGTTGATCTCTCGCCACTCGTATAATGCATATATTCGTTGTTGGAGAATAGTACTTGACTAGATATGTTTCAATGAGTTCCCGCGATAAAGAACAAAAAGTAGTACCTGTCAAAGATAGCCCAACAGCTCCCCATCCAGTATCTCCAAAGTTGCTCAGAATACATTGTTTGAGTGCACCCCAGATGTGTTTCCCTTCGAGGTAATCGGTTGCAGGTTTGCTTAGCCCGACAGGAATGAATTCAACCAAAAGCCAGCGATTCTTAACTAAGGAGTAATTAGGAGATTTCAACACAATTGCCTTTTGACTTACCTTGAATCGCACCATAAATGCGTTCGTCTATGCGTTGGGCCGAAGGTGAATAGAGGAAAAGGTCGATCAACGGTTTAGGTGGCTGTGCTTGCTATGTTTATCGGAGTTAGGGATGGTTCCGAGGATTATTTTCTCCCCGCTCCGGAACCAGTATGGACCACGACAATTTCTTTCTACAGTTGGACGCGATTTTATCATAATTTTGGAGATACAGAAGATAAACTATGGTTAGCTTCGGTCTAGCACGTATTTTAACGAAGGGGTATATCCACAACTAAGCGCAACTTGAGCGCAACCATACATCAGTTTGTTGACCAGAACAAGTGATATGCACCTGAAGGTATGGCATGACTGTAGCCGAGCCTCTATCATAACTCTCCGCCATTCAATTGGCGATGGAAATCTCTAACCGCGCCGCTTATCTTTGAGTGAACCAACAGCGACACTGTTGGTGGCAGACGGCGCAGCACTCGCGCAGTCCATGTACAAGTATGAAAAGCCTGCTACACTCCACGTTATTGGTATACCCCCCCTCCTTCTAAACTATTATGACCTCTCCACTCACATTCTCAGCCCCAGACCACCCAATCAAGTCTGTAACGGTATTCAAATCCTACAAGGCGGAAGTCGTTCGCACCTTTACAGTCGATCTCAGTGTTCGTAACGGTTGATAGTTTTTGGATGGATATATATATTGATGTAAACAACTTTTCTACAGGCTGGGCAGAAGAAAGTTATAATCAAGGATCTTCCAAGCACCATTGACACCCAAACCGTTCGCGTATCCGGTGTAGGTGGCGCACACCTATTAGATGTCGTATGCACCATCGCCAACGACAAGGATGCGTTGTATGCACCTGAGAGCTCGTTAGAAATAATTCGCCACTTGAGCTTGAAAAAACAAGATCTTGAGAACGAGAAACGCGTCAGAGGACATGAAGCTGAGCTCCTTGTGAACTACGCTAAAACTTTAAATGGGGAGCATGTTACACCACCACAGATGACCCAGTTTTTGGAAAGTTTCATTGAACTGGGCCGCAAAAACCTAGATGCTGTAATTATTATCCCAACTTCGTTTTTTTTTTCGAAGATTTATGAACAGATTTTTATTTAGGTTGGTGAAATAAGCGAGAAGATTGTCGAAATTGAACGACAGATTGACCGAGAAACTAGAAAAGGGCTTGTAAAGAAGGGGGGCACTCGCGGAGAGGTCGCGGTTGTTCTAGGAGCAGACGAGAACACAACTATCGACCTCAAGCTCACATACAGTAAGCGCTTCATCCTCAAGCCAGCTTACATTTAACTAAATAAAAATAGTTGTGAGCCATGTACACTGGAAACCTATTTACGAGCTTCACGCCACAACCGAAAACGGAAACCCGTCTTCCTCCGTCTCCCTTCATTACCGCGCGCGTGTTACGCAGAGTACTGGAGAGGACTGGAGCAATACTTCATTAACCCTGAGTACAATCACTGCTGACACGATGGTCAAGAAAATCCCGGGCCTTACTCCTATCAAAATTAAGCCTCATAGTGGAAACAACAATCTTAATTTAGGACGGAAACTCGACTCGAGGCGAGTTACGCAGTCCCACCAGCTTGCAAACAACCCTGAAGCTGCCAGGAAACTCAGACCCGTACCAACAGGCTTTGCCCCCCAGCCCCAATCAAGGGGTATCCCCACTTCCAATACTAACCCATTCGCTGTCGGATCGTCTGCTACATTGATACCATTGGATATGGTTTTCGACGAAGTCGAAACAGAAGACTTTGAAGATTTTGAAGATGTCACACAACCCACACCAGTAACAGAGCCCGCCACAGTGGTCGCCGAAACGCCTATCTCTATCTCATATTCGGTCCATGGAGAATCTACGATCCCGTCGGATGGGATCGAACACCAGGTTTCTATGGCAGTCTTGCTTTTTGAAGCAAAGATTTCTTATGTTACTATTCCACGCATCGAACCTCTCGTATATCTCAAGGTGGGTATTGTGCCCAGCTGAAACACATACCATAATTAACCCCTGCACCCAGTGCCAAGTCAAGAACACCAGCGAGTACAGACTTCTACCTGGTCCGGTCAGCGTCATTTTGGACGACAGTCATGCTTCTAACACATTTATCGGCGTATGTCTATACTCCCCATCTGCCTTCCACCAACTTACACATAATGTATTCCTACAGGATGTCAACATTGGTGATGACTTCGACTGTACTCTTGGGGATGATACTGCAACGAAAGTCACTTATATACGCACATCCCATTCAGCGAAGGTTGATGGTGGATCTTTCTCTGAGGACAAGAAGACCGTCACATATAACACCCAAATAACCATCCACAACAAGCACACATTCACGATTCCCGACCTCATCATATGTGATGTCGTGCCAACGTCTGACGATAAACGTGCCAAAGTTATCCTGCGAAAGCCGGAAGGGTTGGCGGATGCGAACGCAGGGGAAGTCGTAACAGACACAGAGCGAGACGGACTTCAGGTCATGTGGTCGAAGCAGGCTGATGGAAAAGGCGGGAAAAAGGAGGGCAAGTTTGAGTGGAAATGGTGTGTGGCCGCTGGTGTAAAGGTGACGCTTGAGTCGCAGTGGGAAATTAAGGCTCCAGGTGATGTTATCTGGGCGGAAGTGGCTGCCTAGATACGGTGCGGTTGACGCCGAGGCCGCAAATAATGATAACTTGTATTAATACCCTGACCACTTGATAAAATATGCCTGTCTCTTGCATTGATCCACACCAATATTTAACTAGCACGGGAGGGGATCTAGGTCTTCGGGAACATATCTGCCAAATCATAAGATCGTACACAAAGTTGAGGGGGAATCGACGGCCCTCCGGGGAACGGGGGAGGAACATATTGCCTGGATAGGAAATCCAACAGATTTATAAATTGAATATTCGAGATTTTTCAACCGAGCAGAACTCGCGAACCCTATCCTCATTAGGGCTCACCCTAAAAAAAAAAAAAGACAGAAATAACCACGTAGGCTAGAATCCATTTAATGACAGGTAGAGAGGCGCATGACCACGCTTCGAGGTATTCCCGGGCCGCGGTAGTCGACAGAAGAAGGGGAATTGGGGTAGAGCAAAACGAAAACGGCGATTAGAAAATCTTCGGCACGGATACGCCATTACTGCTTTGAACAGACTCTCAAGCTATACAAACACCGCCCTGAAAAAGTTAGGATACATCTCTGCGGGAAATCTGCCTTCCGGTGTCAGGAGGGAGAGTGAAAGGCTGGAAAGACACGGTATTGGTGGGCCGCGAACGGTGGGTACGTCCTGATAAGTTCGGATACGGAGCACTCATGAGGGTGTTGGTTCGTAAAATTGACCGGGGTTCATGTGTGTTAAACGCAGCGGCCGTTGTCGGGACAGAAGATTGTATGTTTCGATAAGAAGAATCCTGTCGCAAAATTCATCAAAGCGATTATAGCATAATTTGAAAGAAGGCCCCACATAGAATTGGGGAGGCCAGTATATAAACGGAGAAATCTTCCTCGGATCAGTTTCAAAAGTCATAATCCGTTCTGATTTGCGTCGTTGTATACACCAATATATGGCCAACGCGATGAGGGAGATGAAAATGATGCTACCAACAACAGCGCCTGCGATTGAGCCTCCGTTAAAAGATCGAGAATTTGGTGGACCGTCGTGGTGTGGTATGTGTGGGAAATGGCTATGTGTCGGGTCGGTCCAAGTGGGTCCCCAACTAGGCCCTGAACCCGAAGAAGGTTTGAAAGACTCACGAGATATTGTATAGTAACATACCAATAGCTGCCCGAGTGGTAGTAAGAAAAATTGTAGTCGGTCCGGAAATGACATCTGGGAAACGGTTAAGATCCAAAGGCGTGTAGGATAATTTAGTAACATACCAGCGATGGCCTCAGCAAGATGGGGATTAAAAGTGTCATCGATCTTATCTTGTACTGAGGACTGAGAAGAGCCAACACAGAATATTCACGCACAGACACGTTGTAATACGCATAAAAAGGCACAGCGGTATCGTCTGGAATCTTGAGAGGGAAACTACATGAACTAGAATTTAGTAATAGGAGAATGAAAATTTCAGGACCACCTATGCATACACTCCTAGATGAGGGATAATACAATTTTGATTGTATTTTGACCAACTTGTCAAATAACCAGATTCAAGTTAGTGCTTATCGTTGCAACAAACATCCATGTCTAATGAAACGTACCTCAAATAATTCCTTCTTTGGCAGAATGCGCACATGCTAAGCAAAGAGTAGAAGACAGAGCTGCATCGGCAGTCATTCGTAGTTTCCTTGAGTGGACCGAGATATACTTGGTTCGGGGGCAAGGGCGGAATATTGAAGCCTCATCCGACAACTTAAATTGGCTGCACCTTTTTTTCAGGTCGACTAGTTAAACATACCGGCTGGATCACATACACTTCCAAGGTAACTAACGATAATACATGGATTTTGCTGGAGTAAATTGAAACTCTAAAGATCATCCCTAATTTTTCAGACCACGATACAAACATGAAGCGCGAAAATTGCTTACCCATTCGTATTTTGTCCCAGTGGAAGAACAGTTTGCGGTTTGAACGGCAGCGGAAGAGGCAATAGCGCTGACAGCGACTACAAAAGCCTTGAGCATGGCCTTGTGCAGGTTTCGTAGGTAGGAGTGCAAGTGATGGCGAGGGAACCTCAGAGCACCTTGTTGAAGATGAAGTTTGAAGATTCCAAAACGGGGAACAGTTCCCCAGCCGGTGATTGCATGGGATCTGCCATGGCACGGCAAGAAAATGTTTGTTAATTAGTCATGGTACATCACGGTCAAAGTTCTTCGATGGCTCCTTCGAACTATGCCAAACGAGGCCAGAGCCGATTGGTTATTTTTATAATTGTGAGATATTCCTGACCTTAAATAACATCTAGGTCAATTTCGGAAAGGGTATGTCTCCCCGCCCGACATAATTCCCAAGGTTTCAAATTGAACCCGAGTATGCTCAGAGGTAAAGCACTACTTATTTTCAAGCCTAAAAAACTTGACGCTCTTTGGGCTTGGTGGCATTGTGTTTTGACTGGGGAAATAGAAGTTAGTTCAACTTGGTTTATGTAAATTTCGTTTTGGATTTCCGAAGAATAGAAAAACATTTGTGTCACGTGGGAAGATCAAACACGTGTTTGTCAATTACATAGTAGTGTTCGTTACCGGCTCCGCTATGATGTAACCAACAACTGCTAATTACTGACTCATTGAAGTCTGGAAATGCCCATACCCACATATAAAAATCGCACAAATTTTCTGTTACCATCATCCTCCCCCCACCCTAAACCATCATGTCAACCCAATCTACAATCTCTGCCCTAGATCATTTAATTAAGTCTGTGACAGTGTTCAAATCTTCTAAAGCGGAGGTTGTTCGAACATTTAAACTTGATCTAAATGTGCGTAAGATTCTACGACAAACATAAATACTAATATTCAATATTATTTCATAGGCTGGGCAGACAAAAATTGTAATCAAAGATCTCCCGAGTGCCTTGGACACACAAACCGTTCGTGTGTCTGGTTTGGGTGACGCTCGTCTGTTCGATGTCATATGTACCGTGGGCGATGATAAGGACCCGTCATATGCACCCGAAAGCTCGGTAGAAGTAATACGCTGTTTGTCTGCACAAAAGCGGGTCCTTGAGGGCAAGAGACACGTTAGAGAAGATGAGGCCGAACTACTTGTGAACTATACTAAGACCTTGACTGGCGAGCATATCAAGCCACCGCAAATGTCCCAGTTCTTAGAGAGCTTTGTTGAACAAGGTCGCAAGAACCTTGATGCTGTAAATATAACCTTTAGAGGCAGTATTAATATTAACACACTATCCTCTAGATCAACGATATAAACGAGAAGATTGTTGAAATTGAACGACAAATTGAGCGAGAATCTAGGAAAAAAATTCAGAAGAAGGGAGACTCTCGTGGGCAAGTGATTGTTGTCCTTGGAACAGACGAAAACACCAGCATAGACCTCAAGCTCACATATAGTAAGTTTTTTTATTCTTAGCACAGCCCAAAACTCATGGGCCCAGTTGTAAGCGATGTTCAATGGAAGTCCACCTATGAGCTGCACGCCTCAACAGAAAATGGGAAACCTTCGCCTTCCGTATCTCTTCATTATCGAGCACGCGTCACACAAAGTACGGGGGAGGACTGGAGCAATACCTCCCTGACGCTAAGCACAGTCACCGCTGACACGTTGGGCAAGAGAATCCCAGAACTCACATCTATCAGAATCAGGACTTATTTAATCTCCCAAAACAACAATTTCAAAAAGGACGGGAACTCCAAAGGGGTTCATATTCTGCCGGTTGGTTCAAGAACTAAAGTCTCCAGTAATATTTTCCAAGGGCCAATTCAGCAAAGTTTTGGCACACCGGCTTCAATGTAAGTCGCATACGCACAAGGCTCACTTGGGTTTCCCACTCAATCCTTGCCTCAAAACCTTCCCCAGGGCCCACAGAAGTGCTCACGGTTTTACCTTCCCGCCTTCAACACTGCAGCCACAACCGGCCCAAGAATCTGCTCCAGAGTATGTGATGGATTTTGAAAACATCGCGGCACCAGGGCCTATTACGGAGCCCATGACAGTCGTCACTGAGACTCCCATCGCCATCTCTTATTCGGTCCATGGAAATTCTACCATCCCATCAGACGGGATCGAGCACCAGGTTTCGATCGCAGTCTTACCTTTCGAGGCGAAAATATCCTATGTTGCTATCCCCCGCATTGAACCCCTTGTGTATCTGCAGGTGTGTATACTCATTTATCATAAATGTGTGTGACAATTAACCTTTCATGTAGTGCCAAGTCAAGAACACTAGTGATTACAGGCTCCTCCCAGGCCCTGTCAATGTCATTTTGGACGACAGTCACGCCTCCAGCACGTTCATCGGCGTACGTCCACCTTCATTACATTTATAAGTTATAAAATGTGGTATAACATTCACATATTAACTCACATGGTAATACTCTTCTTCAGGACGTTAACATTGGAGACAACTTCGACTGTACTCTGGGGGGCGACACCGCGACAAAGGTTTCCTACTCGCGTACATCGCGTTCAGCCAAGGTCGAAGGCGGCTCGTTCTCTGAGGATAAGAAGACAGTCACACACAACACCCAAATTACCATTCACAACAAGCACACATTCGCCATCCCGGATCTCATCGTGTGCGACATTATACCCACATGTGACGACGAGCGCGCCAAGGTCATACTACGAAAGCCGGCGGGGCTGGCAGATATAAAAGCAGGGGAGGTGGTGACGGATAAAGAGCAGGCTGGTTTGAAAATTATGTGGTCGAAGCAGGTTGATGGGAAGGGCGGAGAGAAGGAGGGTAAGTTCGAATGGAGGTGGAGTATCGCTGCTGGTGCGAAAGTTACGCTTGAGTCTGAATGGGAAATAAGGGCCCCTTCTGATGTGTTCTGTACAGAAGGGCCTGCTTAAATGAGGATGACATCGTGCTAGGGGCTCTGGATAATTTGGATGGTTTCCTGGGATCGGATTGTTTATATATGTATATACCGATGTAGCCTGGTTCCTTGTTTGTATAATACTTAATTTATGTATACTTTCATGATCATCACACGGCGCCATCGCTTCTAATCGCACACTGGCCAAAGTTACGCTTTGGGAAACCGTTGGGGTTTGGTAAGATATCCTGGAAGTAAGAGATGAATTAGTAGACAAGTATGCGTTGTCTAACAAAAGTTCTGACATGATCGAATATACCAGTTGGTATCGCGAGGGTGACACATGCATTCGGAGAATCCTACGGTAGAGTTGAAACTTGGTAATGGGAGAACATATAAAAAACATACAACTATGGCTCCCACATGACTCTCTACGGGCGCGGCGGACAGTAGGAGGTCTAATATTCTTTAGCAGCCTGCCAAAATTTTAACATTCTGAACATACATGCTTGCTCTCGTGCTTCAAATCCCGTCTGTAAGTGAAATCTTCTCAAAAAGAAACGTCGAAGGGATGCACTCACTGTATCCGATCTATAAATGGTGGGTAAATTTCAATCCCGAATTCGTAAGAACTTATATACCTTCATCAAATATGCAATAGCATTCAAGGCAGCTTGTTTGTATGCCACAGACCTACATGGAAGTTATATACCAGCGTGCCCAGATAGGAGGCACGAGAGACTTACGCATCCATGTTGTATTGTTTTCCATCGCCATCTATGAATCTATGAGCAAGATCTCTAGTGGAGTACTTGATCTAATACTCACGAATATCCACGCCAATTCCTTCGAACACAAGCTATGTAGAGGAATGTGAGTATGGGCAGCATACTATCTTAATTTAAAAAAAGGGCCCACCTTTGATGAGTAAAGGGGGTCGATCGGAGATGGCTGCAGAAGTATGATTAGGTATATTACGTGGCGACTATATCCCCACTCATACCAAGAAGATGGGTTGTTTAAGGGCGAATTTCTCTACGCCCCCCTTGATGATACTAGTACTGAACGTGATGATACCAGCCTGTTAGGAAAGTTTGTAAATTCCGTGCGTGGCTTGACATGAGTAGGCGTTTTACCATCTCTATCGCGCCGCAGAATGACATCTAGGCTCTGGACTCAGTAACCGAGGATTGGTTTTTTTGTCGCCAGACTTACCTCTCCCTTTAAAGATAAAAATCAATGTAGTCAGACACGAATTCCCGTCAACATGATTTGGGAGTGAAGACTTACATCCCCTTGAGAGAAATGTAGATCACCAACGGATAAATTGGCACCCTTGACGAAAACTGGGAAGTAGCATCGAGATCCCCTGAAAGCCTAAGAATACAACAAACCACCAAAACTTAAAGTTGACTTACTTGGAGAGATTCTTGATCTAAGCAAGGGGTAGATCGTTAGTACAAGGTATGCATATCGACGGAAGGTATATACATCGCAGTTTCCACCGTGTTCCCGTCCAGGAATTGTTCGTGCACCCTCCCTGACAATCTTTTCCATGACTTTAGGATCAAGGTTCTGTCCAACATAGGCTCCCGTTGGGTTGGGGCCATACGCCACAGGAGGAATCGAAGTGGCGTGTAGTGATATCAATTCGCCCTCACGTTTGTTCCAAGTTGCGAGCAGCTCAGCAGAAGGTGCTGTACCAATGAGACCTGGGTGTGTAACGCCAGCAAAGCGGACGCCAGGGATGTGTCGAGACGTCGCATAAACGCCTGTAGCACCGTTCAAGGGACTGAACTGGAGGTGATGTTTAAATTACGGACCATTAAGATCCCAAATTGCCTTGGCGGCTTTGCTATTGAATTCGCGCGCTATGGATGGATATAAGGAGGGCATTTAGCTTTCAAATATTACACCCCCACCGAATAAACCTCCTCCATTTTCGAGTTCGAAAATACCCTGAGAATGGTTAGAAATGGAAACTCGGAGTTTAGCAAAATAGGCGCACGGTATATCCCCAAGGCATCTTGTCAAATACATTGACTACAAAGACGATAAACGCTGCTGGCATTGTCGCAGTCCGGGTGGGGCTTACTATCCAGGATGTCAACTACGAGGCAATCTCCAGGTTCGGCACCTTCAACTGCGATCGGGCCGGATAAATTATGGACTTTGGTCAAGTCAACATTTTTGATATCATCACTAGCTGTAACGCAAAGTTAGATTTGTTATTAATGGAGGTAGGAGAGGCGCACTATCGTTGTTGCCAATTTGTGCTCCAGTCCAGTCTCAGAAAAAGATCTTCTCAGATTGCGTTCCGAACTCTAACAGGAATAATAATTTCATACCAACGCACTGAATCTTGAATGTCTGAAGCAAAAAATGGGGTATCAGCGGGTTGATAAACTAAAAACGATAAGGAGGACCTGGCCGGGTTTCACAGTAGCAAATGCTGGGATGTCCGGGCTAGGGTATATGTTTAATACTGGCTGTTGTGAAATTCAAAGGTCTATCAAGAACTTACTGCCAACGGTTGTGAATGCCCTGTAAATGTGAAAAAACATTAAGTGAGTTTATTGGTAGCTTAAACACGAACCTTCTGTTGGTCGGCAGGACTTTACCGTACCTATTTGTGAATACTCGTTCTGATGAAGTATAAGTATGAGTCTCACATAAATGGGTCGACCTATATTGAAGTAAATTTAGTGTTTCGAGACACGTCTGACGAAACTCACCTCAATTAACGTCGGATGTGCGACCGAGTTAGCCTCCGTAGCCATGATAAGATTTCGCGGGAATTGAGGGAATTAGTACCCCAACGTCATCCACCAGACACTTTATACACAAGCAACTGAATGGTTCACGTGCTGAACATCATTATGCATGAGAAAGCCAGTCTACTCAAGTGGCTCTCGGTCATGAGGTCGTTCTTGATGGGCTTGAGGCTATTTAGATATATGAAATTTGCGCGCTTCGGCTTACCACAGTGGGAGTGCATGTGTGAAATGAACGGAAGGTAATTGGTGAGAAAAGGGGTGACGGTGGAGATTGTTGATAGAGGGTACAATGAGGGGGGGAGAAGGAAGTCAAAGACGTAGCATACATAGAAATAAGGCCAGGACCCATCGCCGCCCTTCCTTACCGGTGTTCATGAAGCAAAAACGCCAAGATCATTCCGTCCTCCTGACAATATACCGGTCCCAACCAGGGTACGTCACCATCTCTGACTTGACTATCTCTTCCATCTCCTTCAACTTATTCCTCCCCTTTCCACTAGCTTTCTCTTTCCCTACACCATTTGGTGTTACCTTTGCGGCATTACTCTTGCCCTTGCCCTTGTCTTTCTCACCGTTCTTACCCCAATGCTGTGGGTATCCGCACGCTTCTTTGACGTGTCGCCCAAACGCCTCTAGCGCCATCTCAGCAGCTGATGCCGGTATCAGCACAACTTTCAATTTCCGGTCGTCGGCCTTCGTTTTGGCAAATGATGGCTGTTTCGTTGGCTTCGGCCTCTCCCTCCTTTCCGTTTCAGACGAGCCTGACATACCCCCAGTTTGGTTTGAAGACGATGATGAGGATTCCGAAGTGATAGATGAAGCCTCGGGATTTGGCTTCGGTCGGGATTTCGGAAGTAATCGGTCTGGAGGGAGCAGGGAGACAAGTTCAGTCAGAGCTTCAGCATTTGTGGGCTGAACTTTCAACGCTGCGCGGAGATCTACGAGTACTTCGATGAGTTATACGAGTCTTAACGCAGTTGACATTTACACACCTCGAATAGCCTCTTCGGGGCGGTTAAGCATTTTTCGGGCTCGTGCACGCCGAAAGTAGCCTTTACTACTACGGTGTTGACCAAGAGCTGTGGTACATGCCTTCTCGGCTTCGATCCAACTAAACATTGTTAGATGATTAGAGTCGGATCAGGCAACATGCGCACTTGTTGAGCTTGATATGGGCAGCAGCCAAGTTGAGTTGGTAGTGGGGTAGCTCGGGTTCAACAGTATGCGCACTTTCATAATGTTTGACCGCCATATTGTAGTCACCCTTGCGGAAAGCGACATTTCCCTAGTTGGTGAATACACGGTCAACAGGGTAAATCAGCTGGACTGGATGTAGCTGACCAGTTCTTTTTCTTTTTCGGCCTTGAAATATCTCCACTCCATAATCTCTCCCATAGTCATTTCTGATTCGAGTCCAGCGTCAGGATCATCTGGGTCCAGCCCTCCGAAGTCCAAATCGACCTCCCAGATGTCCTCCTCCTCTTCTGTCTCCCACCCATATACCCCACTCCCCCGGCCATCCCACTCCCTTTGTTTCCCACTCCTAACCCCACTCTCTTCCTCTTCCTCTCTGACTGTCCGTTCACAAACCTCCCCAAGGTGGTCAGTTGAACACCCACAGTCACACCATTTAGACGTGAGTTTTTCCCGCAGGACCATTCCATAGCCACGCACGTCAAACTCCCGTGCAACCTTCCACAATGTCTGCGCAAGCCTCTCGTACCCCAAGCGAACCTTGCCCCGCCAATCTCCATCCCATCCCCCTGGTGGCCGGTTATTTGGTAGTCCATATTTTAGTTCACACGCATCTTCGAGTGCTTCTTGGCCTTCTTGGAGAGAGCCTAGGTGAGGGGGCTTCGAAAATACAGGAGGTGGCATTGCCTCAAGTGCATCAAGATGGGCCTGTAAGGCCGGAAAGCACGGAAGTAAGCGCAAAGAGTGTAGTCCGCGTCGAGAACATATAGGGACGTTGTTAGACATCGCCTGGCCAATATGTTCAGCTGGACGACATTCAAGGACTATACCATACGTACGAAATGTCTGAGTGCTGTGTAAGACCACAATACACTCTTGGTAGCGACACGTTCGCCGGCTTGACGCATATCCATGCTCATGGCTGCACGGAAGAAATCTTTGATCTCTTCGGAGTCGTGATTGTACACGAGCCAACTCGGGCCACCGAGGGAAATACAGCGCATCACGAAAGTTGGTAGGTGAACGAGTGCAACGCTGTACAATCGGGTGGAGAACAGACGAGCAAGGTCCTGTTCATAGCGAATCAAGAGGATACGAGCAATGGCTCGTTCGAGTTGGGATACAGCTGACATGGCTTTGGTTATCCCCCGGTCGACATGTGGGTTAGGCGATCGGGAATGGTGATGATGGGTTACATCTTTAACATTAACGTGGCCATTTGAGCCAGCTTTTTTGAGGAGACCTGTAGCAGATCTCTTCTTTACGTGAGAGTACTTTGCGGGCATAATGGCTGTCTAACTAATGTCCCCAACGTTCATTAGTCGACATTCCAGCCATGAGATGATCCCGAAAAAGAATGCTTACAAGTTTAGAATAGTAAGTTATCCTTCTCTAAGAGTTTCTAAGTGTCTTGGCTATACACCGTTATCTTGAAAAACCCGGTGAGCTGTCTTCGGCGAGGCTTCGATTTAGCGGAGTCACACGCAATGGCCCCTCAAAGACCGCGGAGGAATGGCTTTAGGGCAGTTCGAAGGAGCTTGGCGCTAAGTGCGAAGGACAAATGAACGAACAAGCGCCCAAAAAGGCTGTGCTCGTTGTTGTGGTCGGTGAGCAAGTTGAAGTCTAACCCGGGAAGGCTCCACGTGTGAGTTCCGACAAGAGTCTTGTTCAACTCAAACCTTTTACTCAAAGCTGGCGAATCGCATCTACACATTTAACGCGTTGACATATGTCCCCATTTCTCCATCAATTTCATTCTACATGATGGCTAGCGGCGAAACATATTGCGTCCTAGGTTTTCCCACTATATATGGAATCAGGGAACATAATTCGTGAGACTTGGAATGCGGACATTGGGTGAATGTGCATATAACGTTTCCGAATCTGTGATCGGTACGTGCACCTTTCACACTGTCATAGCGAAGTATGAACTGGGTCGTTACCTTCTCAATAGAGGATCTTACAATCAAAACTTCATGTGCGGTGGCCGGTATATTCCCGACAATTCAAGCTGTACTTCAGTCGTGAACCACAAAGCTGGACATGCATAGCCGGGTATATCAAAAGGGCGATATATTTATGACTCTTCTGAATTTGGTCCCTCTATGATCACTTGGAAGCAAACACCGTAATTGGCCGGAAGACAACAGAAAAATGGTGAGGACTCCCATTTTGATCACTTGACCCGGAACTTTGCCCCATCTCCATTCATATAATCATCGTCTGGCTAATTCAAACATCAAATATCACCCCTCAACATCCAACACCAACCGCGACCATACCGTATCAAATTATCAGGAAGATCCTTGAAAATTCCATTATGGTGATCCACGATTCAAGAATCAAGCACCTATTAATAAACATAAGGGTCATATCACCATATGCAAAAGATCGGGACCTCAAAACTCGGGACCAGCGACTATTAAACAAACTTGAGCTTCTCCTGATCCCTCTTGATCCCTCTTCCCCCCCAAACCCCACCCTTCTCCTGGTTCTTTTCAGGATACCCACACTCTTTTCAGTGATATGCATTACACCACACGCTCAGCACTAGGCCTTGCCCTTCTCACCACTTTCGTTTCAGCACAAACTCCTCCGTGAGTACCTTTCTTCCAGAACAATGAGCACAAAAATATAACGATTGGCAACATTTTTAGCTTTATAGGCGCCCTGCTCCTCGAGCCTGGTCTCAGCAATGGTAAGCTTGATGGAATTCTATTCCTTCTTGTCACTGATGCGAATACCAGCGAAATGTATGACCGCCGCTTCCAACAACGATGGAGCATTCGTCACTATCCAAGGTTGTACGGGCGCCACGTCCCAAAAGTGGACATTTTCTGGTGGATCTGTCAAAGTTTTTGGAAATAAATGCTTAGACGTCACCGATGGCATAACCACCGATGGAACGAAGCTTCAAATTTGGACTTGCTCCGCGAATAACCCCAATCAAAATTTCTCCTATACAGTACGTCCCCCATACAATCCACACAACCGACGCAAATTTTAACAGGCCCACCGCAGGGTGACAACCGCCTAGCATGGACCAACAAAGGGAAATGCGTTGACCTGAGCGGCGGAAGATTGGATGACGGGAATCGCGTAAGCGGAATCACATCCCTACATCCTCAACCTTTCACCCAGAAATATTTTCCAGATCCAATCCTGGGCCTGCAGGGACAACAACGCGAACCAAGTCTGGAACACGGGATACAACGTCAACCAACTCCCCCAAACTTCTCAGAACGGCCAATTTGGAACGAATGCTTGTGGCACTACTTCTAGCCAAACTGCCAATTGCCAGACGGCTTGGATCAAGTGGGTGCAAATTTTCGCCTTTCCCGCCTACGTTTTTGAAATTCCATGACCCTAGCTCCGCAGACGACTTTTGTTTATGGGCACCTCGTAAGACTCCCCTTACGTTAGTCCTATATCATTACTGATCCCACATTACAGCCAACCCCAACAGCGCCATTGGTGACATTGAGCGCGAAGCGATTGCTTGGTGCACTAAGTCGGGACGTGGATCCCGCACCATCCCTGATGGAACCTTGAAGGGGGTACATTTCGTCAAGACCCAGAACTATGTCCAAATCACCGGCGTTGGTGACTTCACCAAAGTTAACGTCCGCGCTGGAGATGCAGGTGGCGAGTTGGACAACCGCGGTGCCGATGGTACGTTGATGGTTGGAGCGCAATATATTTTGTTTATGCTAATAACATCATCAAACAGGCAAGGGTAACCCAGGTATGGATCGATAATTAGACGTCGGTCTAGTTGAACTCACGCTCTCTTAGTCGGAGGCCTTGTATATGGAAACACCTTCGGAGCTGGTCAGCAATACCATGAGTGGACTACTTTCATTTCTGACTCGGAATTCTGTATCCGCGCTTGTATCGGGCCTGACGCCACAAAAAATTGCAACCACATCTACGACGTCATGGGATGCTACTGGGTCTGTCATGTTTAGTATCATTAATTTCCCCTTGCTGACCGGCTTTGGATCTCACAGAACATGCCTGCCAATTATGATGCTGGCGTCTTCGAGAACTGCGATGCCGACAATGAGTAAATATATCTTATCCACCATCCTCTTTCGGTCACTCACGGGGTTTTTTTTAAACCTTTAGTCTTCCAATGGGGGTTTATGGCACTAGCACCTGGCATCAAGGCGTCAGCCCAACCCCACCACCCCACCCTGCCGCCTCATCATCCAACTGCCAGGCCCTCCCTACCGTCAAGGTTACCCCTGCCCAAGTCAAACGCAACGGTGGCTTTGAAAAAGTCGTTCTACCCCGGTTCCCCGGTGCCACCCCCGCCCCGCTTGCTTAGACCACCAAAATATCTTGCGCACCACACAAACTCTACGTTTCTCAATGGGCGCACTTATATAATTCTTTGTAGAACCGTCGTTTGGTCCTATACGCTCTTTAATCCTACCTTCATTTTGATTTTCTGGTTCACTGTCCATGTGTAACACGACCGTGAGTGTATCCATCGATATCCATCATCCATCTTGTTCGGAAGAGGTACCATCATGGGGAGACCCATTAGGGAGTAATTGCAATTTCCCCCAGGTAATTTATTGATCAAAAAATTCAAAAAAATATTAGTAAGTCAATATATATTAATAAGTCGTTAGAGCAACATTTGACTGAACCACGACTTCCATCTTCATATGTTATGCGGCACACTTGAAGGAAACAAAAATCATCGAGACTAATTCACATTTATCTTCTTTGGATGCCAGGCCCACAAAAAGGCATCCACATAAAGCATTGCCAACCCACGCGGTCACGAGTCTAACGTTAAGCCCCTAAATATATCGAGACGAACTTGAAGCTTAGATGTGCAACATGCGACCCAGATAACAGCGAAAACCTCGTTTATGACATGACTTCCACGACTTCCACGGCTTATGATTCGTTCATCTTGCGGCCTCAGATATAACGAAGTCCCGACTTAACTGCAATAAGTTTTTAGGCCGTTTTGGATATAATATCAAAACATGAAATCCGCCCTATTCGGCCGATCCAGGGCAGGTTCCGCGTGTTCCCTCGTTTCACCGGTCCTCCTTTCGGAAAAGTGCCTGCGACGCATTTCGGTGAATAATCGCCGTCAGTGAACAGAATGTTCAACTCCCCTTTTACGGGTTGTCTCTTTCAACATTCATCACTTTTTTTTTTTTGAAACTTTCCTAATCTCACTTGAAGGATGAGGCAACCCCTCCTTCTATCCACTCTTTCGTTTGCGCTATGCCAGTTCGCATCTGCACAGATCTACTGGCCTACATACCCAACCTACGCCAACGTTTTCATCGACCCTGCATATGTGTTGGCCAAGAATTTCAGCGCGAACACAGCGACCGCGCAACAATCTATAATGAATACGGCTCTTGAGCTTGCCGACCAAGGGCCTTGGAGTAAGCGCACTCGCAGTATGAGAGGCGGGATGGACACTAACACATTTTTCGATTCGCAGGCGTTGTCAACAAGACTGCGGTAGCACCCTCCGGAGATATCCATGATTATTTAAGTTGGGCTCCATAGTACGTTAATTTCTTCCTTTTTCACATCCTGTATATAATATTGCGCGTAATTTCTGTTTCAGTTGGTGAGTATTCTTCCGCAGCATGTGCGTCCTGTTCATAATGAGCTCCTTCCGTTTAGGTGGCCAGACTGCAGCCAGGTCGGAAATAAAACTGAGTTGACGCCGGAGGAAATATGGACTACATGCCCCTATAAATCGCAAGATGGAGTTTTCAATCCCGATTTTCGACTGGTGAACAACACAGGAGACTTTTGGGCTGTCTCTGATGCTATTTTCTACAATGCACTCTCATGGGCCATTAATGGCTCTGAAACTTTCGCAACCAACACTGCACGATTTATCGACGTCTGGTTCGTCAATAACGATACCCGGATGAATCCCAATCTCAACTACGGCCAAGTGATTCGGGGACCTGGGAAACGAATGGGTGCACACACTGGAATTCTGTGCGTATACATTATCGATTCCTGGATCACAATCTGATACCTGATATATCAGTGATCTCAAGTGCATGACTAAGGTCGCTTCGGCTGTCTTGATCCTTAGGGATAGCAAGGCCCCTGGCTGGACCACTGAATTAGATGATCAACTCGTTACTTGGACAAAAGAATACATCAAGTGGCTGGAAAGCAGCCCAATCTCCCTCGAAGAAAAGGCAGCGAAAAAGTCAGTGCATCATTTTTCCTATACAAATTTTATCGCTAACGGAGATACAGCAACCACGGTACTTTCTGGTACAACCAAGTTGCTGCACTGAAAATTCTAGTTGGCGACAAGGCCGGCGCAGCTAGCACCGTTTCCGAATTCTTCAAAGGAATATACCTTGAACAAATTGTGAAAGGTGGCGAACAGCCTTTCGAAGCGGCTCGCACTCGTCCATACCATTATCGAGCATACAACCTCGCCGCTATGATTGTGGGTACTGTTTCATACTTAATGGGCGTGATCTCATCAAGGAATGTAGACGAATGCACAAATCGGCCAGTTTGTTGACGTCCCCGCGTTTGACCTAAAGACATCAGCGGGCGCGACGATTAAGGATGCATTGGATTTCGCCATGGCCCAAAGCCCTAAAGATGAAGATGCTGCTGAGTTATACCCGGTCATAGCATCGGTTGCAGCTGTTTATGGTGATCCCGAGGGGAAATATGCCGCTTTCCTCGCGAAAGCGTCCCCTAACTACCCCGGGGACCCATATTTCCTTTGGAGCCAGCCGCTATCGGACTCAGGCTGGGCCCCACCAGTAAACTCCAATACCGGGGCCAGTAATAACAAGAACGAGGGCGGAGGTTCATCAAGGTCTTCTGCGGACCGTGTACATACCGTGTATTTTACCTGGTTATCACTCTTCGCACTTTTGGGTATGATATGTTTCTTCTAGATCTAAATTCTTCATGATATTATGTGTTCAAGCTGTACATATCTATACCCTCTTGACGGAATCACAAGCATGCGTCATTGCTGGTTGTGTAGAAAAAGCAAACCGCAGTGCAGAGATAGGCTGTAGACTCATAGTATTATGGGAGATCCCAATGGCGGAAACACCAGGTCAGCAATTGATTGTTGAAGAACGACGAGCATGATAATCAGGGTAGGGTACATCGCCTGGGTTGGACATCTTCAGCATATGAAACTTTCAAGAGATAATAAGAGAGTATTAATTGAACCCTTTGGGGGGATATGTCACGTGCGACTGTTGCCATTGGTGTCTGGCGCGCTCACGTGCATACCACGACTTTTGCCATCTGTTTGATTTTCGGCTTATGAGTCGTTATTCTCTATTCTGAGCCTTCTGATTGCGGGCCCATCTATTATCAGTTGGAATAGTCCAGTATTCTTGGTCAAACTACTGGACAGTATATAATCATGGCCATACTTGTGGTTCTGCCCGTCGCCCACGGCACCTACTATTCACCACACTGCAGACACGGCCTACCTCGCATCTCAGACCAAGCTAGACTTCACCCATCTATCATGACAGAAGACTCCTCGCGACACCGTCCAACAAGAACTGCTTCAGCTACTCAGGGACCGTCACAAGCATCCTTTTCGGCAGACGCTCTGAGTGAGATGCTACACTATTATGGCTCTGGTAGCTACGACGCCTGCCTACGTGAGGACTTGCGAAGGCACCATGTTTACATTTCTTTTGAGAATGCCCTGCAGAATATTCTTCATGTTCCGGAAGACTGGCAGGGAAATGAACACGAATACCAGAAGATTATTAATAAAGTTACTGAAGACAAGGGGTTCCGAGAGAAACATGATATATATCTCTCACTCTGCAGCAATATCGGAGTCACAGCACATTCACTTCACGAGCCACAAGCTGGACTATACAACACTGCAATCTCCCTGATTAATAGCTTTGGTGTTGCTTACCATCGTAAGGAGGAGAAAGATCTCCTCCGGTTCTGTGTAAAGCACCCAATACCAGTCGCCAAAGGTCTCTGTACTGCTAATGAGGAGCTTCTTTCTGACCCTATTGAAGTATTTAAGCCATCGGAGACGCAAACATTCATTAGCTGGCCTATGATCGTGCATGTTGGAGAAATGACGACCTTGGATACAGGTGACGATATGCCTCGGGCAGCAGGCCAAGGCAGGTTCCTATTTCACCATATGGTAACAGTCGACTTACAGAAGAAGGTGATCCACAATTGGAACATCGCTCTCCGGCCTGTAAACGTACTAAAGATGCAGATGAAGACGAGGCCGCACTGGCTAACAAGAAACGCAAAATATCTAGCACCCAATCTTCTCTCAGCAAAGGCGCCCAAGTATCCTCTCAGAGGACTTCTGATATAGAGCCAAGCGAAGAATCTACCACATCGACCGCCGACTCTGAAACCACCGATGATATACCCAACACCAATGCCCGACTTCGCTGCGCACATTACCTCATGGAAATGCTTGAGTTTTCCGCTTTGCGATCCCATGCATTAATCACACTTATTGAACGCGACCGGCTACAACTGGTGTACGCTGATCGTTCAGTGATAGTAACATCTAGTATCATTAACTTGCGAACCAACGATGGACTTGATAAGTTCTTGGCAATGCTCATCGCGTTTCACAGGCTCTCGCCCAAGCAATGGGGTTTACTCTCCCTTATTGAAAATCCGTCCCTGACCAAACTAAACAGCTCGAAAATTTTGTCTAATAGTACCACTGAGGATGAAAAGCACGAGTGGCTTCATGGTTCAACCATGCGGTTGCAACGGGAGGGGACTGAGCCCGACATTAGGCTTAAACTGGGAGACGTCCTATATCACCAGCCCGGGATCATTGGCCGCGGGACTTGTGTCATCGAGGCCAGATGTGATTCTGAATGGACAAATCAGGAGCTGGTGGTCAAAGTCAGCTGGCCGAGTAAAAACCCACCAGAGCGAGGTACATTTACTTTCGCTCGCCAGAAAGAAGGGAGAAGAGTTGGTGAAAGAGAGGAAGAAGCGGCGCCAGACCTATGAAGATGAAACTAATAAGTTGAGGGACAGTGGCAATGTAGACAAAGCCACAAAAAAATCAGTGCTCACCGCGTGGCTTGTCGAGGCGAACGAAGATCATTGGGCACTCCGGCATCTCCCCAAAATTTTCCATTCACAGGATGTCGATCTAGACTCCGAGCCAATGCCTCAGACAAAGTTGGCAGACTTTTTTGCCAAGGCCAAATATTTCGGTAAAGAATTTGAATATGAGACTCGGTCTTCGAGTCATTGTTCAAGAAAAACTCCAAAAGCTCACCAATTTATCGGTCTCTGAAGACTACGCTCAAGCCTTCTATGACGTCCTTCTATGTAAGCTTCGCTCTTGGCTGTTGTTTGACTGTTTACCAAGGCCCTATCTCAGGTCACCGGTGGCTTTATGATTACCCTCGAATTCTACATCGGGATATCAGTGCTGGTAACATAATGTACCGCATCGTTGAGGGCAAGGTACACGGCGTCCTAAACGATCTTGACTTATCGTCTCGAAGAGACGATATGGAGCGAGGAACCCCTACTTCTCAACAGAGGATTGAGACGCCTCCATATATGGCCATGGAACTCCTTGAGGGTGTCAGGAGCACAAGGTCCCCAACGCAACACTTCTATCGACATGATCTGAAGTCATTGTTCTATGTCATCTTGATGCTTTGTTCTCGCTATCAACTCAACCCTGGCAAACCCGCCACTAAACGCCTTGACAAATCCCCCTTCGAAGACTGGTTCGATCCTGATTTGAGTTGGAATTCCTTGAATGCCATAAAAAAGCCATTTATAACTGAGCCCAACAACTTCACCGACGATGTTCATTCAACTTTCGAGGCCTTCATTCCTTGGCTTGATAGTCTCTTGACCACCTTTCAAACAGGGTTTTTGGCAAAGTCAACATGGGAAATGAGTATGAGCCACTACGAGAAGTCGTTGATACCGGTTGAACAAGTGACAACCGATGCTCTAATTGAGCAGATGCTCCCACCCCCATCAAATCTCAAACGAACTACATCTAAACCCCCTCCATTCGACATGCGTACACTCGGGGGTCATGTGGTATTCACCGATCTGGTTTGGCCTTTGATGAAATTTAAAGGGGCTAAACTAGACCTTCGCGCAAAGGATAGGTTGTACAACATTGATGATACAGCTACATCACGTACCTCGTAACTTATTTGAGTCGTGGTTCATTGTGTAGATTATATTGGGTGATGTATTGTATACAAATTCAAAATGCTCGACTTCGGTCTATTTTTGCTGATGTAGAGACAGCCTTGAGGAAGACATATTTCTGACTCAAGCGTTCAAGGGAAGCGAGAAGTTAATTCCGGCAAGGTTTGCACGTTGATCTCTCGGTAAGTATACTTTCTCGCAAAAAGAGCAACAAATACATACTAGAGGTGGTTGCCGTCGTAATCATACGCTGGAGTACATTACAGCTCTATCACAGATTTCGTTTTTAGACCGCTGGGAGTCAGATTGTAGCTCGTCTCTTGTGACTTCTGAGGGTTTAGATATTAATATTTCGCATAATGGCCATTGGGTTGGTACAGACTTGCTTCCCAGATGACATGCGGGTCCCTTCAATATGACGGGGATGCATCAGTGGGATCATAAAGTGTCTGTCTGTTCTCACTTCTTTTTCAGGATCGTGCGGAAAGCTAGGAGACACATTGCTATTGCAGTGACTATTGAAGGTTTGGAGGCGGACATGTTAGGTAAAGTGTGTGAATTCGGGCCTTCTGTCCTATTGGGGAATTTAGCGCCACCACTAGGTCGTCTTTCAGAATCTTTCTATCCTCCATGTTATCGTAGATATGGCTACAGCTGAAGAAACCAATCCTCGGTCCATTACGCCTAGTAAGCCTCTCGCAGTGGATCATTTTCCACCGTTTACTTGACCGCGAACAAAAATATTTACTTTGGTATCTCTTACGAACAGATGTGTTCAAAGATCTCGTCCACTACTTTAAATATGCCTCTTCTGCATATAGTATCATATGCCCGCGGCCGAATGGAAACACTCTCGTTCTCCCTGTTCGTCCTAAGGTTGCCATACAAATATCAGAATCAGTAACATCAGACTAGTTCTCCAATATAATGACTGACATACAGGGATTTGTTGCACGAGACTCCAACCGGAAAGAGATTATTGTTGCACTCCGCGGAAGGTACAGATCATAATCTCCCCCAGAGAGACAGGACAAACCTCCCAATAGCGCTTCCATTGTCGATGCCTTGATGGATGCACAGATTCTCCTTGTACCAATCATAACGCCCGGAGTCTCAGCACCTCGTAAGTGATTTGGCTGGACGTCGTAAAAAAAATCCTGCTAACGATATATTTTGACCTTCAGATGGTGCTCGGGCACATGCGGGGTTTCTCCTGGCGTAAGATTTAGCAGGATCGATTATGATCCGCGAAACTGATTTGGATTCTCAGCTGGAATTCCGTAGCAGTGCAAGTAATTGCTATCGTAAATCAGCAATTGAAGGTACACCCTAAGTTTTCTGTCGTCACCACCGGCCATTCCTTGGGAGGAGCGCTGGCTACGCTCGCGGCAGTGTCGATGAAGCACAATTTCCCTCATAAGTGAGCTTTAATGCCGATGTCGTTCACAATCGCTCCGTTACTAACAGGGATGATCCATTCTTTAGTGATATCAGGACATACTCGTACGGAGCACCGAGGACTGGGGTGCGTTCCCATCTTTTGCAGATATGACCTTGTATCGATGCCGCAGGTTTTTATAGAACGTAGTGTTCGCCGAACATGCGAACAGTGTTTTTGGACTTAAATCGTTCCGAGGTAGGCCTTTTCTCCAGTAACGAACGCCTAATATTAACATTATTCAGTGGTCCACACTACTGACGGGCAAGTCTTTTTGAACACCCCAATTGTCATAACACTCACCATTTGCAGGGTACCCACTATGATTCCCACATCTTTGGGCTATCGCCACCATGGTATATTCCTAACGCTCTCAGCTCCCGAGACTTTTGAGCGAATTATTTTATAGGAATCGAATACTGGGTAAAGTCTGATCCAGCATCGGAAGACACCACCGTTCAATGCTCCACTGACGGTGAAGACCCGATGTGTTCTGCGTCTATTCCATCGGAGGGCATTACACCAGCCCATACTGTCGTATGTTGTTTTTCTCAACCCAACTCACTCAGCCACTCAACCTACCTCCGTTCAGTATTTCGGCATTCTTGTATCGACTCCATTCTGCTTATAATGTCACTTTGTAGCACAGGAGGACGCTCTTGGGCCACATATGTATGCCCCAGTATTTATTTGGTGTTAATGTAATATCCCCGAAATCATCAACTCGCGTTTATCAGGCATTCGAGAATTTATCATTGGTCCAATGGATGACCTCAGATCTGCAGATCTCAGACCGGACAACAATATTCAACCAACAACGCACAGCATTATCAAAAAATCCAAAGCTCGCTTATTATTTGAAGCATCATGTCATATACAGGATCAAGAGCACTATGTGGTCGTAATCATAAGAGGGGGTCGTAAGCTACAGCAAGAAAACATCCAAAACCCAGAAAGTAAGCCCATAGCAAGAAGTGAGGTAGAACAAGGGGCACCCTCAACGGGGTCCAAAATGCTGAGTCCAATGCATGAAATAATGTAAGTAATGCAAGTGATGAATGAAATGGGCACTGGGTCAAGAAACGGTCCAGTCTACATGGGGAGAGGGAGTTGACAGAACTAGGCATGGGAGAGCATGAGCGGTTCCAAGAAATTACATGGGCGTCCAATCTTGGTCAAGCCCACCAGCCCAGGGCGCACTCGAGAACTGCGTCAGCTGACTCCTAGGGCTTCCCGGCTCGGCAGATGACCCAGCAAGAGTATCTACAGCTGTCGTTCCCGAGGTGATGGACCTGACCGTGCCCGCACGTTCAGCAAAGTGGACGAGAGGCGGAGTATTGAGGAGAGGAGACAACGGTGGTTCGCCGTCGCTGCGATGCCCGTGACCAAAGGCAGACATTGTGGGCGAAACATGTCCACGTTTACGGTCTTCTGATGTGATGCTACCTGAATGGGCTAACGAGTGGCCACTACTTCCTGTTCGTGCTGCGGAGAATGCAGATGGCCGTGATGATGCCGATCCATTCGAACCTGTCATGTCGCGTCGTGAGGCTGGTGCGGAGCCAGTTGAGCGACTTGGAGCATTGTGAGAGCGTATTGAATATAATGAAGCCTCTTCTGCTATATCAGGCGGGACGAACTGCGATTAAAAAACAGTAAGTCTTGGATTTTAGGGATAGTGAATACAGGTACTTACTCCTCCGAAGGTTGTGCGCCGTCCAGGACCACCAAAGTTCACAGTGGATGCCATTGATCGCCAGCCTTCGCCAGCACTGGGTGGCGCCTCCTCCAGGATATCGATAGAGATTCCAGCATTTGTATTATGACTCGATACCACAGCGAAAGGCGCTTGTACTTGTGCGGCACTGGAAGTGATGTCGGTCCAGGACTTGTTAGTACCAAGACCTAGACCGGGGGGGAATGGATGAGTGATGATGCCAGCACTGCTGCCAGTGCTCATCTCACGTAATGATCCTACTGAAGACGTCGATGCAAAGGGAGATACAGCGGACGGTGCTGGGACATCGAGGATATCGAAGCCAACAGGGAGTCCGTGGTTGAGATGGGTAGCGCTAGTCGAAGGGGATGGAGAATTTACAGAGGTATCAACAAGATCGTAGGCGGGTGGTTCACCAGCAACGGTGCTGCTCGACGGCCAGCCCTGATCGGGACCAGATGGTGTCATGGCCCGTGGTAGAGGGGCTAATGGTGCCGCCAAGACAGGTGTAGTAGGTAGCGAGGAGAAAGCATCATGGTAAATGGTTGCGGCACTACGAGCACTGACAGTGGAGATTGGACGATCTCCCTCCGAGCCGAACCCGAGCCCACGAGAAGATCGAGTCTCCGACATTTGAGGTCCCCCTAGTAATGCTTTTCCATGTTCAAGGTCTTCATCAGTCAAGGGGGTTGACAGATAGGACTGCGGACGTGAGCCTCGGGGAGGGTGGCCGTCTAGGTTCTTGAACCAGCTCAAACGACCAATATTAGCAAGACCCTGGCCAAGGCCAGCCAGGAACCCGTTGTTACTGGCGCCAGAACCGATATCTAGAGGAGTCAGGGGAAGTCGCGGGGGAGATCGGGGAGCAAGGTCTTCCACGCGGACGCGGCGTGCTGTAAGTAATGTCGCGGACTCTTCAGCATCTGGATACGACGAGACTTGTGAGAGGTATGATGATTGGGGTTTGAATGCTGGACGGTCAGACGGAGGTGTCCATGCAAACTCAGGGTCAACGAGCCGGGGAGGGGGTAGAAGGGGAGAGCCGTCGGCACTAGGATGGGGAAGGACAGTCTCCTCATCCAGACGTCGCATTTCTTCAGGCGTAAGGATCTGGCCACGCCTTTCTCTCGCGAGCTCTTCCTGAGTACCAGGGAGGAGATTGAGGGTTGGGCGTTCTATGAGGACTCCATATCCAGAATGATTTGTGGATGAAGTTCCCGATGATGATAAGCTGCCAGTGGGAGGAACGGGAACTCGGGGAACTCCTGAATAGGGCGGGGCACTGGAACGACCACCCATCTCAGCGTCAGATTGTTGAGGAGATCCAGCTGCACGGCTTCTTCGGAGGAATGAGTCTGCCTCTTCACCGCTGTGTCGAGGTGATCCTTCGCCTAATGAACGGCCTTCCGCCCCAACAACGGCGTAGCCCTCGTCGATGGGCGTGATCATCGAGAAACGGGGATCTCGTCGGCGGTTGCGTCGTCCTTTCCACCATAAAAACAGTGAGAGAGCGAGGACGAACAGGAAAATGAGGCCCAAAATGCTGGCGACAATGACTCCAATACGCTGTCCTCGGCTTAGGCCACCACTAGATGTGACTATGGGAGTAGTTGTGGGAGTAGAGGTAGATGAAAATGATGAAGCAGAGCTTGTGGATAAAGATACGGTCGGAGATGATAAAGATACAGAAGGTGTCGCAGAGGTGATGGTTAGTGATGAGGTAGGTGTCGCGGGCGTGTTCGTAATTGATGTTATCGTTGGGGGCATTTCTGATGTCGTTGGCACGAGTGTAGATGAAGGAGGGAATAGGCCACCGTATGTCCAATCCGAGTTCAGTGGAATCTAAACAGTGCAAATCAGCCTCCGTTTATTCCAAAATCCCAGCTACTTTCATTTCTCCAGCTCCTTGCCCCATAACATGAAATATGAATGTACTACTCACACTTGGGCCATAGTAGGTCAACGGCAAGAACAATACTGTCGTCGAAGTGGTAATTGGTACCCCCGCAGCATCTGTGATAATCGACACAGAAGGCGTCAGCCAGGAAGGGTATTCCTGAGAAGGCGCTGCCATTGGGCTATATTTTTGGGATTTTAGAAAGTGTCGTTAGTAGTGAGCGTGGTTGTTACTGCGGTGCCTGCATGTTAACTTCATTCTTGAACGGTTTAAATGAAAACTTACGGCGCAAGAAGATCTCAAAGATCTGGTAGCGTTTAGTCAATCGTTTCGGAGGCGTGATAAAGGGAAGGGGGCGCAAACGTCGGAATGGAGGATGAGGTGGGGATGAAGGTCATTATATCCTCCGCGTGCAGAGTTGAACCAACATCACGTGACACTGGCTTTGTTGGCGCGCGATCATTCCGCCAAACAAACCAGCTTTCTGTCTCCCACCATCGCGACAAGCCTGTCAATTCATTTCACTTGTTCTTTATGTTCGCAGGTTGAATGAGGAGTGCGGGGCGAGAAAGATTTTCTGTCATGACTTTGAACCCTCACTTCAGGTTTCCAATATCACAGATAGAATACGCTCAATTATCATCAAAATTTGGGATTGCCATACAAGAACCTGCACAGGAACGACTCTTTGAAGAAACTGTAATTGGGACGAAATGGACTCGCCATGATGAGAAGAGTTGGGGTAGATGTCGAAATGACCAGCTAAACATACGTGTCAATAGAATTGCTCAAATCGCAACCAATCACACCTTTATGAATTTTGAGGATCTCGCCCTTAGACACCTTATCTGCGACGTCAGCCGCTGCCCAGAGACTGCACAAATTATCATCCTCTGGCGCTACGATCAAGATTGGGCAGAGAGTATTCGCTGCACTATTTATCGCTTTATATCTCATGATTTGAAAGATTGCTGAAGCGTTCATCTATTTTATCAATAACATCAAGTTTGTTGGTATTCCTGTCAAAGTATGGTCTCATTACATTACTAACTTTTTTCGGAACGTCGCTATAGACAACCTAATCAGCAAAATCATATTGTGTCTAGAGGGAACGCACGTCAAGCCTCTGCATATGTTGTTGAATCCCTCCTGAGCTCCTTCAGTGGTCAAGCCACCGACTTCACTTGGAGCTGCAACCACAGGAATATACATCGGCCCCAGACCAAAAAGTCGCTTGATAGAATCAACGACCGCACAATACATAGTTTTTAGGAGCACCATCGACAGTGGACGAGCTGGACTGACTCCAACATAGGGACATTGTGCAAATCGCCGCTACTGGATTGACGGAGGCCTACATTTCCTATAGATACCCATGATTTATTTATAGTAACAACTTTCACGCCCACCTCAGTGGAAAGTAACATAACGTGCCCTCCTACGAAGCAAGATGACTTTCAATACCTGAGATGGTGAGGTTTCCACGAATCTCCTACCTGAAAAGCTGGTACCCCACAGCACAAGGCGGTGTGGATCAATTTTGACCTGCTGCCTGGCCCACTTGATGACAGTCCTATAATCTTCGAGTTGATCTGCGACGGAAACTATCCAACGGGGCGCCCCATCTACATTGCATACCTCAGCCGTACTCGCAGGTTTGCAGCGCTATCCTCACCCGAAGTACCCCAATGGCGGTAATCGAAAAATAACACAGGCATAATTAGAAGTAGCGAACGCTTCCGCATATGGACCAAGTCCCATCAACTTAGTACCACTCAAACCGTGTGCCCTGGGCTAAGAGATCAACCTCTGCTGCTCAGGAGGTTTTGGTCACGAACATGATAACCACAGGACGAGGCCCAGAGGAAGATCCACTCGGGAAGTAGCACCATGTATCGAAGTTCCATCCCGCATGGGCAGAGGGGATTGTAATTGTTGATCTTTCAAACGTCGAGGTCGACATGAACGAAGCGGTGGGAATCCCGACATTTCAGGGAAGGACGGCTGGATTTTATTCTGATCCCGGTGTCTCAGTTTAGCTGAGGCTTGTTAATAGTTTCATTTGCTACGTTTCCGACTTCTCAACCACGCTGATTTGAAGACGCAATTAATCATCCCAAGAGGGGTACAAGCTAGCGTCCAAGAAGAATAGTGAGCAGGAATATTCGCCAGAGGGAACAAGGGCTAGAGGTTACCTTGAACCCTAACGAACGATGTGACAATTCCTGTTCATAATTCCTCGAACAACCACCTGCCCCTTCAAATCTACACCTAGTTCACCTCTTATACTTTGTTCTCCTTTGGCAATATGGTATACCTCAAAAAAGACAAACCCCACCCATTCCGAGTTCGAAGTATGAGAAGGAGGCCTTTCCTGATCGCTACTGAGCCTTTTTTGATCTCTTCGAGCCAATATTGCGGCTAGCCCCGAAATTTGATGGATCCCCATTTAGCTTGTTGGGCTCAATTGGCTCCTGGGTCCGGACACTTTTACCTTATATATACAAGGTATGGGTTAATTTTCGTCAATTGTGCCATTTACTTAGTAATTGACAAGATTTTATTCCCTATCTTTCGAACTCGGGCATGCCGTGCTTGCAACGGCCCACGCAAGACGGTACTGTTGGAATCTCCAACCTCAGATTTGTTTGTGTTAGTTCGTAAGTCTTGCTTATTTTATCTACTCTTCGAAAGAGGATACAATACGACATTGGATGCTGCGGAATTATTCCGAAACGGTGATACCCCATGCGCTTGGAACGCAGTTCGGAGCGCTCTACTCGAGCATCTCGTGGGCTCGCTCCGAATCTGTACGCTTATGCCCGGAGCTGCGACTCAGTTCTACAAGTGAATCTGGGTGGATCAAAGGCCCTGATTGAATTTTTGAGACCTCGCCAGGTTCTTCGAGTTCGCGGTAAGGATCGAAGACTAAGGACAATTGATCCACACCCCAATGTGCTGTTTGGATGTGTTTGGCCTTTCAGCGATGCTTTGTTGAAATAGCTGCACAAGTTTGGCTGTATCAACAACAGCGCTTAGGTGCGTTTTATTAGGTTGCGACTCAAAAGAACTGGAAGCTCATCAAAAACAGCCGCCCTGGCAACAGCTCTCCAGTAACGGCCCTGGTTTCCTTGGTACCCCGACCTCTAAATGATCAGGATTCGACATTCCACAACTATATTCCGGCGTTAACCTCTGATCTGTGCGATTTGCTATGATTTAGCTATCAAAATGATAGCCCACAGGGCATGCGCATATAATACAAAGCTTCATCAGATAGAAAAACAAAGTCATCAAAGTCATCACGACTCCCTTTGCAACTTTTGCTCTTTCACCTCAGGCCACAAAAATACAACCCCAAAACATCAAGTTCCATCCTATGGCCTACACCAGTGCCCCAAGTACTCCCGGTTTCCTTGGAGTCATTAGTATGTGCACTTCACAACTTTGTTTCCTGTCGCGCCTCTTTTAAAATTAGATGTGCTATGGCCAGTGATAGATCATATATCTAGCTTTATATGATACTAGAGCCCGCGGAAAGTTTATGCTTTCGCCTTCTCCTATGACTGCTTGAAGACGAGTGAATTGGAGCGTAATCCAACGCAATTTACAGACGGGTACGTGACAATCACCCTCGACTTACCTTGTGTTCACCAATATTGCAGATCATGATAAAGATAGCGAATTATTTGCAGGGCTATATAAACGCGTGGCTCAATCTCGTGGATTCCCTAAGGAATTCCGCTTGGTCAACAAGAGAAAGTAATTCAAAGCTCGAAGATACACACGATTCCGGTGGCCAGCAACCCTCCTCACTGAATAGTTGTCTCAGGTTCAAAAAAGCATTGAGACGAATATTATGGTTAGGGCCACGAGAGGCGATTCATAAGTGGACAAGCCCATTCCTGGTCGAACCACCATTAAACATCAAATCCTCTACGACTCGTAGCTCGTCCACCCCCATTCAGCCAGGAGGAGCAATAGATCGGTCTCTACTACTGCCCACGGAAGTGCTCCAGAAAATCTTTCTTCATATCCTACCTGATCGAATATCCTCAGTTGACTGGAAGTTAGAGACACTTTGGCCTCATCCAAGACTTGAGGACGCATTTTTGGACCTGCGCAAAGTATGTCAGCGTTGGAACGACGCTATTTTGTCTTCATGCGTGTGGAGGCACAGTTCCATTGCGTGGTCAGTGGCAACATCAACGAAATCAGACTCCACGCCCCGTCTGGCGTTTATCGAACGACAGGTGATCACACCACCGGTGGATGTCATATCTTATAGGATCGGAAACGAACCTATGACGGCGAACTCCGACCTAATCATGGATATAGTTCGTCGATTGATTATAGATTGCCAGATGGCTCGCATTGTGCTACCTGATCGAGAAGTCGTACCCTCGGATAACATAACAATAGGCCCTAGCCGTGTCCAGGGAATCCCCCGTCTCCGAGTACTCTCGTGGAAATCACCATACTCTATCGACATCATGTTACCTCGCAGGTGGAAACTACCATGGGCAAACCTCAGACAAGCGCCCTGGGAACAACTCACCGCCATCTTTCTACACTGCCCAATAGCAATGGAGGATTGTATTTCCATCTTAATGCGATATCCTACTTTAGCAACTGTTGAGTTTGGAAATGTCAACTCTTCAACAGTTGGTGCCAACGACGATCCCCTGGATAGTCCGGTGAACTCTACTCTATCTTCACTCAAAATTACCTCATTTGTGGGTATTGACGTTTTATTTAGCAACGTACAGCTCCAAAAAATCACACACCTCCACCTTCATTTAATCTACATCATCGAGCACAGGGCCCTCGAAGATCTGAACGTTCCTTGGTGTTCTTTAGAGATTTTTGTCCTGGAATGTGCACTGGATGTCCCAGATGCACACAAAGTCTTTCGGCAGTGCCGTTCCGTGAACAGATTAGAATGGCACTGGCCTCAGGGTTTTGGGAGGGATCTACTTACAATCCTAACTCCATGGGAACCACTCGAATTATACAATCTCGAAAACTTGATAATTACCCCTACATTACCGGCCAGCCATGTCCGATCACTACTTGAGGTTTTGGCCAACTGTATATGTTCAACCCCACACCTCAATCTTCCATCCCTTCCACGATTCGTTTGGAGAGGGGAGTTGCGGGCTGGAGCTTTTACACGGCTGGAGACGATCAGTTTGACCAGCCCAATCTCAGCTCAAGAATTTCTATCTGTCGTCGGCCTCTCAATTCATCTTCGCAAACTCGACGTTCGAGTGCGGGATGCCAATCTCGATTCAGATGATCGGGCTGATGGAATGGTTCACCCAAACTTGCGGCACTTGTACCTTCGCACCCCGGTCAAAAATCCAGAACCTCTGTTAAATAGCATCACATTCCCGTCTCTAATGACCTTTGAGATGAGGTACGAGGAAACACAATACTCGCTGCACTGGGCCGGAGACTATTCTCATGGTCACTATTTGCGTGGACTCTCGTCCTTAATACAACGTTCACGGTCGAGGGTTAGACAGGAGCACCCTATGTGCAGTTTTGTCTTAGTTGGGTTTACCATGCTAAAGACTGACTTAATGGAGATCATCGAGAGAGATACCTCTTTCAAGGGAACCAATATCGTTATTAATGATGTTTTGGTATTTGACTCGACACCTATCGCCGACCGATCCCCTTTACCCTTTACTTTGATCAGAGCCCAGCAAGGCTAAATTTCCTACATTCTCAGTGTGCAGAGACCACGTCTTGGCGCAAGTATACAGAACAACCGTTAATGATACTGTTGGGACTTTTATTTTATTATCTATTTCAGTACTGATAGTCCCAAATGCGAGGTGTTGCCAGTTTCTTATCATATATTTAACTAGAGCAACTGATTGTTCCATCATGAAATTATATATCCATTACAATCGATAATTTATGTCTCTGGCAAAGTTAAGAATAGGCGCTTCCAATGATCTTCACCCTAGGCCTGCCTTAATCTGTTAAAGATTTCCCTAATATTTTCTACAAGTTGCTAAGGTAAGATCCAGGTGATGATCTGCAGATCGCTTTATTAATATGACGTCAGATGGTCAAATTCCCACAAAATGCTGACATAAGCAATAGATTTTGGACTTATCACTTTTTTTTTGCAAAATTTTACCTTTCCGCCTTCATCTCAACTCCGTTTTCGCTAAGCTTCTGTCGCCGACCGAGGTCCCCATAAACATGGTGACGAAATGACAGCAGTGGAGATGCCATAGTCGGACAATAACGGTTACTGAGCGGGCAAACAGCTTATTGTCCCATGGTCCGAAAATTGAAACAATAGAAATGTGCATGGTTATCAGGTGCATGGCTATCAGCTCCTCCATGCATACCTTTTCTTCATATTTACAGTGATTTTTCTGTCCATTGCCAAACCTATACACCCCCGGACCATAGAACCTAAAATCATGAACAAAATATCTTCCATAACGCCTCTGGCTCATACATCAGAAAGGAATGGTGAACATGCCACCAAGCCTACCATTTCCAGGAGCTTCATAAAAAACCTCCCTGTTGAAATACTCGGAGAAATCTTTGTCTGGTGTCTAAATTTCCAGTCCAACAATCTCTCGCTACCGTCTATCTATGAGGCGCCCATGCTACTTTGCAGAGTATGTGGGCATTGGAGACGCATTGCAATGTCGATGCCAATACTTTGGGCTGCGTTCTCTGCGTACTTGCACGCCGACACGGAGAATTCTCAATTCATCTCGCTGATCAATTTTTGGATTAAGCAATCCCGGCCCTACCATCTCTCGTTTGAGCTTTGTGCATCAAGCCCTTCTCAACGGCGTACCTTCCAACAGTCCTTCCCACTCTTCCTTACCGAAATCAATCGTTGGCACGATGTAACTCTAGAGTTGACTCCTATATCATGCGAGCAGTTTTTGTCTGCACCCCTGGAACGCGCCTCGTGTCTTGAAGCTCTTACACTCTATAACATGGGATGTACCAGTATACAAGTTCACCAGATACCGGCTACTGTTAATAAATTTAGCCAACTCCGTCGACTCACCATCATGCAACCTCTGCCACTTCTCAATATATCGTGGTCACAGCTGACTGATATACATCTTTCCACTCCCTTGCCCATCGACGAATGCCTTCAAATCCTTAACAAATGTTTGAATATCATGAACTGCACACTGCCCCGTATTCGAGCACCCAATGCTGCCGTCGGGGAGTTCACCATCGTACTTCCAGCTCTTCTTCGCTTAATCCTGCGTTCAGCATGTGATATTAGCGAAATCCTCGCTCATCTCACATGTCCAACTTTGCTCCATCTGAGCATAGACCATAATAGTTGGAACAACACGCAAGCCCCTAAGACTTTCAACAAGTTCCTCATTCGCTCTTCCTGCGTACTCGAAACATTCCACTATTTCGATGAACACATTGCTGAATGCGACTTGATACAATATATCTCGGCACCAGCTTTGCGACCCTTGAAATTTCTAGCAATACATGGCCTCGGCGCAGGCGTAAAGACATTGAATTTGCTCAAATTAAATGAGAACAGAAATGCTGCAATCTTCATGCCTTCCTTGGAAACTCTAAAAATTGATGTCACAGGAGTTCCCGACGGTTTTTTCATGAAGACCATAGCCTCACGGTTAAGGTTCATGGGCACGTGTAACACGACTAGGCAGGTGATTGGAGCAACTCTCAAAAACGTAGATGTGTGGTTCCGGTGTCAGGGTCACAGGACATTTGAAGAAGGCGTCGTGGAGCTTTGTGTGGAGCATGGGTCTGATATAAAGAGGGCGGCGGAGCTCTCTACCGTACATGGAGTTAGAATCTCGGCGCATGTCAATTGCGATTGTTGGAACATCGACTATTGATACAGGCTGAATACGGGTCATAAACAATTAACCAGAACTTATGTACCTAAAGACTGTATTTGAATGGGCAAAGATCTCTCAAGAAATGCAAGTAAAGGAGAAGCTCTTATGATATAATGCTCCTACAAATGTTTTTTTGTTCCCTATACAGCTTTCAATGTATATCAAGAATGTATGCATAAGGTCTTACCAACACGGTCTAGGCTAGACTCGTGACCGTCCCATACAATGGGCAAATTCTCGATATATGCTTATAGGGGATCGGTCACCGGTCTAGTGATATATCGATCAAGTTATGTAGCAGTCAGTAATATTTTAGTGATTTGCTTATGGAGTCTTTTACTACCAAGTTGGCATTCCAATTTCCGCCTCAACCCACAGACGTGTTCCCGTTGTTCCTCCTTTGCTCAGACTATTAGCAACTATTTTCAAGATCGCAACTAAAAAAACTCGCCGTTGAACTACACTGGCAGGTGCTCCCAACTTGTAACGAATCCTTCGATGCGCTTTATATAGACAACTCTCAACTATGATGGCGCCATCGTGCGCCATTAGGACGGCCCCCAAGGCATGCCATGAAATACGCTTCGACACGAACCTGAACGTTCCTCCAGCGACTCTTGCAGAAGTGCCACCCGGGTCCGATGTCCCTTCGAGCTGCGTCAGCCAGCCAAAAGAGCTATGGTTCAATCAGCGTCAAACCAGCGTCAAATCAGGACACTTCGTATGGAGGAAGAACTGTTAGGTCTTCAAGCGAGGATGGAGACGGCGGTTCTATGTCATTAGGGCCAGGAGGAAAGGTTACAGGAAAACGGCAAATTGGGGTCTTCTCAGCGGTGTTTATCATCTTCAACAGGATCATAGGGACTGGGTGAGTGGTCGCAACTTTGGTTTTTTGAAAAACCTGCTGATACCGTTTACTTTGCACCCCAGTGTGTTCGCGACACCGAGCACGATTCTGGCGTTGAGCGGTAGTGTCGGTTTGTCTATGTGAGTCCCGATTTGATACATTACCATCGAATTCCCTTCAAATGGAGCGTACCAGGATCATGTGGGTAATCGGAGCGATCGTTGCGATTGCGGGGATGCAGGTATATATCGTCTGGGGAACGGCAAGCAGATATTTTGGTTGTTGGGTTTTCTTCTCAACATCCTACAGGCTCTACCCAAAAATGGAGGCGAAAAGAACTACTTGGAGTATTTATTTCGAAGGCCCAAGTACCTCGTTACCTCGATGTATGCCGCCAATGCGTTCCTACTTGGTACGTTCATACCAAAGGCCGCTTTATTCCCGAGTTTACGTATCTTGCGACTAGCCTATACCGCCGGAAACTCGCTTGTATTTGGAGAGTACATCCTCAAAGCTGCTAATCAAGATCCCGAGTTATGGACCCTGCGCTTCACTGGTGTGGGATGCATAACTTTTGCCTGGCTCCTACATGGAACTGCGCTCAAGTTGGGACTTCGGCTGCAAAATTTCTTGGGGATGTTCAAGCTCATCGTGTTGCTCATCATAATCGTCACCGGGTTCATAGCGCTCAGCGGAAAGATGGAGGTGGAAAAGCCGAATAACTTCGAAAATATATTTGAAGGGACGACGATGAGTGCTTCCTCATTCTGTCTTAGTCTTTACAGTGTATGTCTCCAACCCTCCAAATCTAGTCTAAATACGGTGCTGACCCTCCATCCCAGGTCGCATGGTCGTATGTTGGGTTTAGCAACGCGAATTACGCGCTATCAGAGGTTAAGAACCCTGCTCGGACTATCAGAATTGCGGGCCCACTCGCGATTGCAGTAGTGGCAGTCCTATATATGCTCGCAAACGTTGCATACTTCGCGGGCGCCTCCAAGGAGGAAATCACAGGCTCTGGCCGCTTGGTAGCCGCGCTGTTGTTTAGGAATGTGTATGGTCCAAAAGCCGAACGCGTGCTTTCCTTGTTCGTCGCATTCTCTGCGGTCGGAAATGTGTTGTCTGTGGTAAGACCAGGAATAGTTTTTGTTTTCAGAACTTTTTTTTCACTCTCCTGCAGATTTTTTCTCAAGGTCGCGTCAACCAAGAATTAGGACGAGAGGGAATCTTGCCGTGGAGTAAATTCTGGGGGTCAAATCGCCCCTTCAATGCACCTTTAACAGGGCTTGGCCTGCGTGAGTCATTATTGCCCCCATCGAACGTTAAGTTGCGCAACTAATGACGACACCTACAGACTGGATTGTATGTGTCATCTTGATACTAACTCTTCCCCCAGGAGACGCATATACCTTCATCGTCAACGTCGTATGTTTTCTTTTAAACCTTACTTGACCCTTGTGTTGATTCTACCCATGATAGATAACATATCCACTCTCTATCATCAATACTGCCATTTCCTTCGGAATCACATACCTTGCATATCATCCATACCCAGACTGGCCACATGTTAGTAGAAGGATACAGGTGGCGACTATATTCTTTGGACTTGCCAACGTTTTCTTGATTATCGTACCGCTCACCAAACCCCCGCCCGGAGGTGAACCGTACAAGAATCTCCCATACTGGACACATGCGCTCGCTGGCTGGTCCGTTTTTGGACTAGGGTTCTTGTATTGGGCACTGTGGGCCCATTTATTTCCTTGGTTAAGAGGCTATAGCCTTTTGAGGGTTGAGGAGGTGGGGAGTGATGGATATCCTAGATGGTCATTTAAGCATGTGTTATAAATCTGTGTTGGATATCTTTGAGGTTGACTAGATCACTTTGCAGTAAGTTAAATTAATAGACATAGATAATCACACTGAACTGTCTTGTGTGAGCCGTTGCAACTTAAGGTGACCTCCAGGCTAGCCTTCATGGAAATGGCATACCAAATCATACTCAATCGGGACCGCAACACTCAGCGGCAGGGTGGAGGTGGAAAAGTGGAATAGCTTTAAAATTATATTTGAGGTGACGACGATAAATACTTCCTTGTTTTATTTCAACCTTTATAATGTACGTCCCCTCCAGATCCAGTCTAAATTTGGTTTTGACCCCCCAACCCAGTTAGCAGCACAAATTACTGCTATCAGATGAGGTACATACCCAATACTCCCCGCATAGATCCTACCAAAGCATGGAGACGAAGGAAACTTCTTATAGTATAACCTTCGCTCTGTCCTGTAAGCCACACTCAAGTGGAGGCTACAACTTCAAACTATCCCGGTCACGTTCATCCTTGGCTTGCTCCATGGCCAGTTCTTGTATGCGATCATGTGTACAGTGTGACAGCACAGATCATAAGGCACCCCACATCATTTGAGTCACAAGACTATTTGAAATTGCAGGGAGCCTTTGACATATTCACAAACATCGGGCACTTGACCAGCGCTCCCAGATGAGGTAGAAAACTCCAGTTATCGACTAAAAAACTAGTATGACCCCAAAGCCAAACCTGAACTCATGAGTGTAAGGACCTTTTTGAGGCTTCTGTTAAACTTGCATTTAGTCGACTATCATTGTGTAAGAAATACTAAACGAACTATTTGAAGGATTTATTGTATTTGGTTATATTCGAATTCACATGTTAAAAGATGTCAAGTGATGTCACTTCATAATACATGCCACCAAGGCGATGAGACAAACACTGTAACTGACAATCCACTATCATGAGCGACGAATACGCAGGACCTGGTTATAAAGGCAGTCTCGTCAATAAAAGTGCGTTTCAGTGGTTTATGTTGCACAAGGTTGATTCGATATCGGGGGTCCTTTCTAGCTGTAAACGTTCCATCCGATAAACAACGCAAAGGCCAGAACATTCCGAGCAGGAAACAACAGAACAGCAATGATGACTTCGACACCTTGAACTATCCTGCGAGTGATGACAGTAAGCCATCTCCGATCATGTTGTAATGCATGAATCAGCTAATCTGGCGCAGCAACATCGTCAGGGGGCTATGGCTCGCCCACGAACGTTTGGTCGGATAGGTCGCAACGCGGATATATGGTGAAGGGTGGTTCGTATAAGGAAGGGTTGATCGACCAGTCTTTGAGTGGTGGCGACCTAAAGGGTGAAATTCAAGATGCGAAACAAGGCAGGGATAATAACACCAGGAGGGCTTACAGAGGCGTTCCTGCGTAAGAACCCAGCTTGATTTTCAGATCAAGGCCCTGACCGTACTGTTTCACGCCCCAGTATAGACAAGGGACGGGGAGATCTTTTAAATCCTACCTTCGATGAGGATGACGGGGAGTTTTGAATGAAGACACTTACAGAATACTTGGGTAGTAACAGCTCCTGTTCCTTTTGGCATGGCATCCTTCCGAGGTTGCTGTATTCGGGTAATAATCATATAAACGACTCTGGGTAGGGCAATTTAAGCGTACTGACAAGATCTGTCGAACGCCACACGTTGGCATAGTCCCGTTACCAGACAAAAAATGGTGACAGCTAAAGGACATAAACACAATGGTATATGTCAACGTACCTCTCTGGATGGTATTACTATAACATATGTACATCGCGAATGTTGAAACAAGCCTAAGGCGGGGCGTGGTGGGGATCGTTAAGAGAAAAACGAAATTCACGTGACCCTGACGCGCTGTTTGTACTCTGTTTGGTTGCCCTTGGTTACTCGAGCGAGTGACTTGAATGAAAAGTTGATCTTCCCTTTGTATGGCGTGTTTTTCACATTATTGTTTTTTCGTTCGACACCGATATCATATAAATGGCTGACTTTGTAACAAGATGGGTTTACACCTCCCGCGTCCCATATCATGCACATACTCAATATCAATCCAAACATCCTAAAATTCGAATCTTTACTGGAACAAATCTCGAGATGGCGCCTTCCCCCAGACTTATATGATGCAATAATACTATCTTTACAGAGTACTAACTCAGTATCTAACGTATTGGAGGTGCGCATTGATAATCCCATCTTTTTGCCGACTCGATCGACCCAGGTTCGAATACACCCCAACTCGACTTCGATCCATGGACACGCCTCCAGCCATCCGGACATTCCAAAATACCTCTTAACTGCCACCACCATTGGCCTTGCGATCATCTCGATCACGACCATGTCACTCTTCATCTCAATACATAGCAGGCGATTGCAAAGCCATCACGTCGCGGCCGCCACACTAAATCGAGGAAAGCGGAAAATCAATAGAACTAGCCTTAGGGAGAACAGGCAGCCGTCAGAGAAATATTACGGGCTCGCTGTGACGATAATGATATGTTCCTACCTTCTGTGGGTGTTTGGGACTCTGCACGCCACTTCGCGATTTTTGTGGACTCTGGCTCGCAACTTATCCTATACTATAGTGCGTTGGGGACTTGAGCATCCAGGTGCTGTGATGGCCACCGCGTCAAATATCTTTTTTGGATTTGATGTCTTTGATGCTCTGTTTCCGGACACCATCAATTTCCAAAGATATAAAACTTACCCCCCGCACGTCGGGTATACTCCGTACAATGCCATACTTGGATTCTTATGGCTTCCCTTTCAAGCCCCGGAGCCCTGGCAGTATTCTTGAAATACCTTAGCATTCGAGCCTTATCTATGATGTAGCGTTCCACTCGTACGCAACGTAGTTCACATGTTCCGGAGTTCCCCAAAGCCAAAGAAACAATAGAAGAATCGAGGCTTGGTGGAATATCAAATTCTCAAGCAGGACAGTCGTGGCTCCCTATCGAGCTATCTGGTGTGGTCTTCAATCAACTAGATTCTACCAATATAATCGGTGCGAGAAGCGTCGCGGAAGTCGGCTTTGGACGATTATACCAAGCTGTAGATGCTAGATCCGGGAATATGCTTGCAATTAAGCGCGTAATAAACAGGAGGATGCTTGGCGAGGATAGAGGGCATCTTTTACTAGATGAAATCCGGGCTCATCATAGAATGAATTTCGATTCTCGGTTTCCCCCATTACTTGGGTGTTTTATTGATCAACGCGATTATGTTCTTGTGATGGTATGTTATTTTCGAAATTTGTTAGTTCCTCCAATTAAGGAACCCTTTATTCAGCAATACTTTCGTCGAGGAGATTTATCGAACTTTGTTTAACACTCGGGAGGCTATCTTAGCCGTAGCCTCGTGAGATTTTACTGTGCAGAATTAGTACGTTTCCCAAATACATTCACTCGGACGGACCTGAACGATACTAACAGTTCCTTGCAATCCGAAGCCTTCACAAGGCACGGATTATTCATGGAGACCTCAAGCCAGAGAATATCCTTCTCGACGAAAATAAACATCTCATCATTATGGACTTTTACGTCGCCACTGTGTTCAGTAAGAGTGAAGAGAGAGGACGAGAATATCCTCTCTGGCAGGATGCGAAGAAAAGAGGCGGGAGTCATTGATCTTAGAGCGTTCTGCTGCGGAAAAAAAAGGTTCAATAATACTTCACTATCAGCGGATGATAGATGATGAATTTATAGACACAAATTGCGACCATCATTGATTGTGGCGATCTCTATCAAAATCATTGTCCTGTCAATAGAGTCGTATGTTTTGATGGACTCCACTAATCCTTACAGTATCTGGATTTCTTTCCTCAGCTCCGATGTAGTTATTTCTGTAAGTAGTGTCTTTTGTCCTTTCAGTTTTATTATTCTGATGCTACCTAGCCTGGGGAAGACAGCCTCTATCTGTGTCTTCAACTTGACACCCTTCATGGGGATTGAATCTGGGTGGATATAACCATCCGACTAATGACGGACGTTATCGTCTAAAATTTACTTAACACATAAGACCCTATATTCAGTTCAATCACCCTATCGACCATCATACACCTCATCTTTCAACATGAAGGCACACAATATTATTACTCTCACATCGCCTTCCTAGGATTGAAATAGTGGGAGTTGGAGATACATCGGCTTTTTCAATGGTCATGGGATGGTTATTGGAGTGTCCGTGAGGCTCAAGGCTCCACCGTGGAACCAAAATAAAGTCCATCGTAGGTATATAATTCCCCTCTCGCAGACCCGATATACTCGAATTTCTGTCCATCTGTTCAGGCCCACTCAAAAACCATCACCAATGACGCCGGATGAGACCAGGTTACTGCTGTCCGCAGGAGAAGCCTTCAATCATAATACAATTCAAATTATCTGTCAAACGGCTTTCTATGGTGAGCGAGTGTTTGATTCGACATGTTTTCATAGCATAGGGTGAATTTTATCACAGGAATGTACTTACTCATATTCCCGTATGCCGTCTTGGTCCTCTGGTGAGTTCCTGTATGTCTCCAGGTTTGTTATTATGGACCAACAAGATCTCAGGCGACGGCGTCACTGGACAGCAATCACTTTGGCCATGCTCTTACTGACGTGTTTCATGTTCGCTGTTGCGTCAATATATTGGGCAGCCATGATATCACAATCTTTGATTCTTATCCAAATGGCTTTCATAAAAAATATGGATGAACCACTTGCCATTCGAGTCCAACTTGCAAATGCAGCCACAGTCTCGTCCCTGAGAGTCCAGAATTGGCCTCAATATCTTAATGTCGGTTTGGTTTGAAAAGGTAGTATTCCCATACTGACCTCTGACTACGCCAGTTCATCTGTGGAGATGGGATTGTTGTTTGGCGTGTTTGGGCTCTATGGCCTGAAAATCGAGTACCCCGTTGGAGTATATTAATTCTGCTAGTTGTCACTACACGTAAGACAGTTTGTAGGCTATGAACTGCACAGATAATAACTGATGTGTTGTTCGTAGTGACCTCTTTATGCGCTGCAATTTTGCCGACTATCGATCAGGACCCAAGGGCGTTCCTCAGCAACATACAAGCTAACATTCGACTGGCTAGTTTCGTGCTTTCATTGGCTACCAACGCTGTGGCAACAGTTCTTATTGGTTATAAAGCTTGGTGCGCATCTGATAGGCCTGCGGTGACACCAGTGTTCTCATTGTGTATTAGGTTCCATCGTCAACTAATCAAGGAATGTTATGGCAAATTGCACCAGCAATCTAAGGCCCTGAAGACACTTCTTCTCCTCGTAGAATCAGGGGTGATATATTGTGCGATTCAGGTAAGTTGGTTGAACAGTTTAGATTACCATTTTTTTCAAGAATTACATAGTTTGTATATGTAGTTCTTGACACGCAATCCTCGGGCCCAAATTCGGCTGTGGATTTTGCGGAGAGAGTCATCAATGGCTCTTCTATAATCATCGCTGTAACTATCTTAACATCTCTTGAAAGTTTCATATGCTGAAGATGTCCAATCCAGGCGATGTACCCTACCCTGATTATCATACTCGTCGCTCTTCAACAATCAATCGCTGACACTCCTGGTATTTCCACTATTAGGGTCTCCCATGATCCTATGAGTCTACAACCTATCTCTGCACTACAGTTTGCTTTGTCCACACAACCAGCAATGACACATGCATGTGATTCCCGTCAAGAGGGTATCCACCATGGGCTAGAGGACATAGTTGATCTCAACACAACCCAGCTGGAAAAGGCCTCCCAGGAAAAGGTGTAGTCAGTGCTACGTGATGGTTTTGTTTTAAGGAATAGTCCTTATAAATTTTGACCGTATCTGGAAATTTAGAATCCTCGTTAGACTGGAAATTTTCTTATTTTATCAACGTTTCTGGCATGTATTGATCTACTTGCTTTATATCTGAAACTGTCTACAAACATATTGGCCATATTGTCCACTCACATACATAACCTTTTGAATGGTCCCCTCTCCTCACTCAATATTTAATATTTGAGCATTAGTATATGTTTTAGTTTTGCTCACTGCACTTCCGAACTCGGATATGCCATGACTTCAACGGCCCTCATAAATTGGTTAGATCACATGAAAAAAAGCCTACGAGATACATAAAAATCACTTGAGTTTGAAAACTGACTCTCATACTTGATCTATTTTCAGAAAGTGGGTCGTTTTGTCACGGGGCATTGATTTTCACTGCATTTGATCAAAATTTCTCTTAGCTGATCACGCCGTGGATCTGTCACCGGAAAAACACTCCTAACTGATTTTATGAGAAGCTATATTATGGGTGTATACAGACCAACTCCGGTGACTCCTGTCTATTTGGAGTAGTCGACGTATTGTATCAACACCCGAAAATGTAAGAAACATAAATTCCCAACCCACAAAACTCTTTAAACCGTTCCACATCGCTTTTATGAGATTCTCTGACTGCAATACCGGAACAATATCCCCGTTGCGGTATCTGTGGATACGCTTCCAAGAACCGAACTCGAAAATACTTCAAGGGCGATTTCGTCGTTTGGATCCCTGCCCCAACCCGGGAAGAGAGAATTTCCGATGAGAGGCCGTCAGATACTTCCCCAACTTCAAGGTCTATTTTTTCCAGGAGCGGCATATTCGTACTTCCGCCTTCGGTCCCACTACATCTAAGACCGAGCAGCGCCCGGTCTGTCACACCCCAGCTATACAAGACTAAAGAGCGGAGAGATCGGAGAACCGGGGAAGAGATGTAGCCGAGAATTTCGCCCTCCGATGCATAATCGTGTTTCAAAGTGAGAGAGCTAAGCTCACACGAGGAACGAGCGAGAAAGTCATTGAGGTAATACGGTTCCCGCGTGTTGAGTGCCAAACTATGATCAATTACCAGATCCCGTAACGTGCGGCAGGTGAGGTGTGAGAGTATTTCTCCTACATCTGTGCAGTCTGACACAAGTTCCAGCTTCACGAGGACTGGTAGATCTATGTTCATTGCCATGATAGGAGCATTGGATGCACGAATATCTGCAAGTTTCAGTTCTAGTATTTTCGAACATTCACTGAGAATGGTGATACATCGGTCGAGTGAGACTGGTGTATAGAGTTCGATGTGGGTCAGGGCAGAAAACCGTAGTCCATGTAGAGGTACTACGAACGAGTGATGAATAGCGAGCTGCCGGAGCTGTGTGAACTTATTGAGAATAGTCGGTAGTTGATGAACCTGTTCATCTGTGCTATCGAGGACGTGAAGAATGAGTTTTTCTAGCTGTGGTTTGGTCCCCGGAGTTGCTGCCAAAAATTGCTCGCAAACTTCGGGATTCAGGTAGAGATTGACCCTCTTCCAACGGTCCACTTCAGATAGGAATAGTGGGAATGTTGTGTCTAACAGTCCTCTTATATCGTCGAGTTCTGACCCCATGAGCTCCAAAGAGAGGGGACAAGCCTGAGATCGCTCAAGCCAGAACTTCATCAGGGACGCGTGGCGATAACGATTGCGCCTTGAGGATGCCCTTGCGGAAAACGATGCCCAGAGAATTGGCATACCGAGCGCGATCTCCCTCCATCGAACACAAACCCGACAAAGGAGCATGGGTGCTTGTTGGACGGCGGGGGAATTTTCTCTCCTCCCATTTATAAGACTGGGGAGACAATGAACGAAGATTTCTCCCAATATCTCAACAGGTAGTTCCGCAACCAGCATCGCCAGTTTGTCAGAAACTTTAACGTCAGCTTGACGGCTGGGTAAGAGTTGATAACGTGGAGGGGTTGAATAAAATGAGGAAGGGATTCCAGGGGTTCGTTTGATGAAATTTCTGGCTGGGAGCACTCGTGTTAACCTCAATATTGAATAAAACTACTTAATTCGCCTACCTGTTTCCGATATTGGGGTTGGCATTGAATGATATGGTGAGGTGGGCGGACAGCTCGTTCACATATTTATATCTTGAACGGTAATTGTTGTGGACCGACGGTCTCTGCCTCTTTTGTTGAGACAAAAGCTACGAGTATGCGGTTGGCATTGGGTTGACGGGAGTCATTGTGATTTGAGGTCGACAAGGGGACTTGATTGTTTATTGAAACTCCGATAATTTCGGAACCTGGGTCGCTAAACAATTAGCATCACATGATATATTTCCAACCTCTTCCCAATGCCCCTAACTTCGTATTCACACTGACCGAGCGGCGGCTCACTTCCGAATATGAGCAAGGAGCTTTTAATTGGTCTCACCTTTCGAAGTGACGCGTATATATTATATCATAATCACTTATCAATAACTTAATACATAACTATTTTAATAGGTTCGAGAAATAACAAGTGAGTGTGACATATCCATCCTGTGGTTAATTACGTTGGCTTTAATATCAATTTCCATCTTGCCATCAACGGAGAATTTCAGAATGTGTCCCACCTCCTCCTCTTCAATGTCGATATCTTGCAGAATAAGGTTTCGCAACGGTGCGCCGTCAGACTTAGATCTCTTCAGCAACGCTAGTATTCCCCTCTGTTGCGGACCATTGCTATAGTTTCGAATTCCAGTCCAATCTAGGGAACCCATCGTCGTGGGCACAGGCCCACGCTCGTGTGGTTGGGACGAGATTTTTAGAGAAGTCAATGAAGGCAATACCAAACAGCCCAGTAAGGGTTGGACATTTTGGAGCGTTGTATGGATGGCGAGTGAAGCTAGGTTTGATATCGCTGTCTGCAGGATTTCGGTAGGATTACTTTCCAATATAATAACGTCGAGGTGTTGGAGGTTATCCGAACCAGCTATTACTGACAAGCATTCTGAAATGGAAATGGGAGTACTCGTCAGGACAAGTGCTACCAAATATTCGGAACGTAGAATCTTCGCTGGGAGGAATGGAGCAGTGAAATTTGCGAGTATTTGCGTCTTTTGGGTCACCAAAAGTTTTACTAGAGGTTCAACATAGAAATCTGGAAGGCTGGGGGTGATAGTCAAGCTCTCCAGAAGAGGGAGCTCGAGCGGGCAACTCCTCAATAGTTCATTTCGGGGGAGAGGAATCTCGCTATTACTTGGCCAATGCCATTCAATTTTGGTCACCGCGTGACATTGTTGGAACAATTGATACGCATCTACAAGGTCCATTGGGCATTCCAGAACGACGGTTGTCAGCAGACTCCATGTCAAGCCTAAGTTCTGAATTCTACCGGTGCAGTAGGATGAGTGTAAGTGAAAGTAATTGAGATTCGGAAATTTCACATCTTCGAAGAGTTGATCCAAACGTGTAGATGCACAGACCTTGAGTGATCTAAGTGCGTGCAGAAGAGGTGCCGTAAGACCAGCATTAGCATTTGGATCTCCTGACTCTGAAACGCCATTAAACTCGACGATTTGGAGCCTCGGACCCCAGCCCAATACATCTACGCAACAGCTTATCGTCAATGGACAGGTAAGAAAAAGGGTTGAGAGCTGCTCCCACGGCGCTTCGGTAAGCTTCGTCCATGGAAGTCCCCATTCCACGGGCAATGTGGTTTCGATGTCATGAGGGGATGTCCACGAGAGAAGTCGGAGGTGCGGCATGTCTACGTCTACCATGGGATCTTGGAGTGTCGGCGTATCATAGGGGTCCAGAGGGTGCCAATCTGGAAGGATTATCCGGACTGCGCGAGAATTCGCTACTAATCGAGAAACTACTTCGATCATCCCTAAAGAGTTCAGGGTCAGAGGCACCCTCCCAATCTCGTAAGAGAAGCTACCCAAGGTGACCCCTTCCATGAGTTTCGAAAGTAATCTGATCCAAGCAAGGCGGGCTGTAGAATCGGGTTTTCTTGGCACGCCGATAGACCAAGCTATGGAGCCCCGCAACAATTGTAGAAGGGCCGCTTCGTTCCAGGCTTTACATACTCTGCGTAACGCAAGTGGTGCGTTGGTCTGCTTCGGTAGAGACCAAGGCGTGCCCAAGTTCCATTCGGTTTGCGGCGGCATTGTATAAAAAATAATTTGTTGTAAGATTTCTAGGGGTAGCATGTGGCCAGGCTGGTTGGTGGATCGATCCAGCCGGGAAGTGAAATTTGAAGAAAGGAATGTGGTAGATGGATTGGGGGTTGGAGGCTGATTATGCGAGAACAAGATGCTATCTCGAGGCACTCCACCACCTATCATGTTAATGAAAGGCATTATCTTCTTTAAAATATTATCGGTAGGTTGTATATGTTTAGCGTTCTCTAGTGTATTCGTGCAGCTCGCAGCTGGTACTTGTACTTTCGTGATGGTCTAGAAGTAAAATTTTGATTAGTCCACGATTTTCAAAAATAGAATAAAAGTCGATACCGCCTACTTTTATAATAGAATATTATTCTGAATATGAAACTTGCCCGCACTATGAAATAGTTAAAAAGTGAAATCAGAGGAAGTATATGGACATACAGTCACCGCTCCAAGAGAAAATGAGGTCGGGAACAGAAGAGGTGCCATATTATATGATACAGGCGAACAAGGCAGTGGGCCAAAAAAACAAAGCACGAACTAGACAAGCGAATCCAAGGGAACCAGGACTAACAATCACTCAATACAAATGTTTGAGGTGTAGAGCAATCGTTTCTACGGTTCGTGGTGCGGTTTAAGGGGTGAAGATAAGTTTGCAAAGATGATCATGGCAGGTTATGATCACAATATGATGGTCTTGTTCTTAAAACAGTATAGGTTTGTACTTGGGCGTACCACCGACAACTGGGGTACTGTTGACAGACATGTCAGTACCTTAGCTCCCGAATAACGTGCAAACTATACGTTACCCAAGGAGTAGTGTTGTCCCTCTGGGTAGCCGGAAGCCGTTAAAATACAGTTTGGGAAGTGAGCAACGATTCCTATACGATGTTAGGTCCGGCTTCGCTGTCTCGGATGAAAGCGGGTTGCTGGACAGTTCAGGGAAACTAAAAGTCTCCTTGTTGTGACTAAATACTTTCGATCTGAATTTTGAAGAGAGAAATTGCGAGACAGTTATTCTGGACCCGTATCCCGCCAAACATTGGCACGTGACAGTTTCGAGTATAACAACAAATTCAAACCATCATTTCATAAGATCATATTGTGTGTATGTAAGACTAATGTCTGGATTATTAGTGTTGAGTCTTGACATGTACTGGACAGGATCAATGTGTTTTCGCATATGTAACACACATCGTACTCGCGTTATCGTGGTCAGTCTGGCAAAACATCTGAAATTGTGGGTCGACAGAACGCGGGGAAAGTAGTCCAGTCTCCTGTAGTTTCAAAAATCTTAAGTTCAATGAGTCAAGCAATTGTAATGCAAAAGCTCACGTTGAATGAGAATGCAGTGGGGGTAGATTGTTCAACCATTGTATACTTTTCGAACTGAGACAGAGATATTGGAGGGAGGTCTACTCTGACTTCGCTTTTACGGGGTGAAAGGGTTGTCAGGGCATCCAACACAGCTTGGGGTACGGGAAGCGCTTCCCCGGTGGAAGACTATGACAATTCTAGATAAGGACAACGGATCATATAAGTGAGATACTGACGCACACATGATTCGACACAAGCCATATTCCTAGCGCATGTAAAATGTGACAGTAGCGAATCCTGAATCTTGTCAACGAGGAACAGGCTGGGGATAAGGGCAGATACACGTACAGCAACAACCGGGGTTTCCTTCTTCTCTACATCCCCAATGATGGGCATTGACGTATTACTTTCGTTCGAAGACATACTGAGATTGACCTGGATCAGAGGTTTTTTGATTCGCTTTATTTCGAGTGGCATTATATAGCATCAGTGTGGCAAGACGGGGTCATGGCCAGTACGTGGTGGCAAGGAGGCCTCCCCTGAGCTCTTGTCGATTAATGAACGCGGGAACTTTGGCCATGGTCGTGAACCGGAAACAATGGATGATTGTATTAACAACCTAAGCTTCAAAGCTGCGAATTATCGACAATACCAGTAAAGGTTTTCTTCGAGACACCTGGAGGACGGAAGTAACCGGTAAACATTTCGGCCCAAATGCAGGATCCGACGGACACTCACTAAAACCTAACCTAGCTTGGATATTTTATCGTCGAGATCAATTTTGCAAGGCTATTATAGCGTGTTTGCGGAACCGAACCTGAGAGAAGCGGAGAAGGTTCAAATTTCCTCTTTCGGCATATGCCGTACTCAACGCTTGCGTCTTCCTCAACCGATTATCGCTCCCCTAACCTTGGAAGAGAATTATCAAGTCAGAGGGATGAGATAGGTAATATCTCCGACTTTAGGTGAGTCAGATGCCTTCAGAATCCAGACCAACCATTCCATTGTGCTCTACTCAGTCTATAGGATGTAGTTTTCCCGTTCCATTGTCTTGGCCACGTAGTTTAGTACTGAGTTGATGATCTCAAGGAAAAGATACCGCGATCGTACAGTCCATTGTACTCCAAGTACTCCGAGATCATTGATCATCTCTGTGATGCTTGTCCCAACTCAAAAGCAAAAGATTCCGAAGAAGTGGCCACAGCATGCAATCAAGTGCACAAAGGGCTCGTCACTGTAAAGATTCCCATCAAAGTTACTAGCAGTGGCGCCGTTTCGTATTCTTGGCCATGGATTCGCTTCGATTCCGAAACTATAAAATAGTGCAAAAAAATGTACTCGTCCCCCCAAACCCACGGATCCTTGTCTTCCCTCAGAAATCCTGGTCATGGCAGATGGTTCTTTCCAAGGTAGCGACAGCGCAACAGCCATTGAGTCTGACCCTCCTGCTCCACACCCGATGAGCATCGCAGCTTTATGCCACCCCGTTAATGTAGATGTTATTGTGGGAATTGTACGTTACAGATTATTTCTGCCTTTCTAAGCACTAATTTTGCCTCTCGCAGAGGCCCGGCCAAACAAAAGTCTTGACGCCCTCAAAAACATCGTCCACCGACGGCTCTAAGGATTCAGGGGCCTCCGATGACCTAACCGGTAAGAAGCCGCTCAACGACCCTGTTTGTGACGTCGAAAGCGAGATATCCGTCATTCCTGTGGACGGGCGCTGGAAATTTTGGAAACGCTTCGGCAAACGGTCCTCGGGTAAAGGAGAGGCTGGATCGCTCAGCAGCGGAAGTTCCCTGAACTCTGGAGGCTCCTCAGCCAGTTCCAAAATCTCCATCCCGTCGTTTATTGGATCTAGGGCATCGAGCCGCACCATTCGTGTTCTCGATGGTAGCGATAAAGATGAGCCGGGGGTCCAGGCTGGAACGGTTGTCACTACGCCTTGCGGGATGCGGTGCATGGACACTTCGAATGCTCGAGCTATTATGATCACGTCCAGCTATGACTTTTCTCATTTTTCGACTGTCAAACCACCGCGTATCCGGCCAGGCGAGCCTCGCCCCGCGCGCACTCCCGCGGTTCCATGCTCTCGGATATGCCACACACCAGTATATCTAGTTCGCAGCCACTGGGCGCCCAAAGTGGAAAATTCGGTGCTTGAGTTTGCTGTTCCTGGGGCGTGCAAGCGAACACTTGGTGTTGGGATCGAAGAGCTTCTTGTATATCATGGCCAGTGCATCGTAGGGGCACAAGAACCAATTCCTAGTGAGCTTCTCGGGGAAAAGAAAGGGAAGGTGGTGATATCTGTGAAACTGAAGGTCTGACTACGGCGCCTTTCCTTCGGAGGTGGCGAGTTTGTGCTGACTTTTGGCTACTCAGGGGAATGCACCCAGCCAAAAGTATCATATGACAGTTCAGTGTGAGTGTGGCACGCCGATTACGCGTGGTGGTCTTGCAGCGAAACTTGCAGCGGCATACATGGATTACCTTGGCGTTCGTCTATTTTCGATCCGCTTAGATATGAACGACTATCCTGAACGTCTCTCATTCTCTCAGCCTCATCGGGTATTACCGGTACGCTTGAAGTCCCTTTCCACAGAGGATGGGGGCATCACTTGGAGGGCACAGCACGCTATTGTTATGAAATTCAGATATGATAACGAACCCGGATTACGACTACCAGCAGCGCAAATGATTACGAAGATTAAATGGACATGAAACGTTTGTCAGGATAAGGGATTTTGGGCGCTGAGATTATGGATTTTTTTTGGGACTTCTGGGAATTATAATGGGGTAAAGTGTTTATATAATGGCTATTCCATAGTGGAATTCCCCAGCAGAATATGTGACTTGGCTTAGGTCTTAATTATGTGAACATTTTCGTACGCAAATACATTCATTTATACACAAAGATCGCTGTTGTTGGGAGTTACCTCAGGTATGGTTCCATGGGAAATATTGATCGGTTTTCGAATAATTCTGGGAATGAACACCTAACGAAAGCAATTCTTGTAAGTTTGAAACATCGTCATACCCTATTTATAAGAGACTCGGGTAATTATGCGTTCCTGATTTGTGCAGATCTCAAGCTCGTTCCTTACTCTGATGTCCCCAAATCGTTATTTATCATTTGATCCATTCTGTTGAGAATTGAGACAGCGTGCTTATATTAGGGTAGAGGTCAGGTGCTTCCAAGAGCTTCCCTAGTAACAGGCATAGCTGTCTAGCATGAAGGTCCTATTTTTTCCATATAAGACCATATTTTTCCTGCCCGGGGATCAGTGACCTGGCCCAGTGTCAAGTGTCAATCAACATACCAAATGGTGGGGTTGATTCATTGAACCACTATGGGTATATGTTAGTTGAGTGTAAGTCCTGTTGTTATTTCGATTTTCCCCACGAAACGTCATCCATATCCTGTTTTGTCCAACCTAGAAGTCGTCGATAAATAAGACCAAGTCTTGACGTTATTCTTGCCCAGAATACCATTTATTGTCATGGTGATAAAATGACATCCAATCTTTGATGATTAAAACCGGAACCACAATTCTTCCGATTAATTCCTTCGGCACCGACTCCACATTTTGGGTTTCTTTTGGAAAATGTTTCAGGACGTGTGAATGTGGACATTGGTTGAGATGAAATAAGCACAGTCATAATCAATAACGATTTTTAATTGAGTGGTGATTTAAACAAGGAATGTGGGCCGTCAGCCGGCCAGTATCTGAGGAAATGAGATTTTTATAATGTTAGTATAAGGACTTGAACGTCCAAGTAGTGGTGTTCGCAATCTTGCAGTAGGTTTAAGTGACTCTTACCGCCTTGTTAAATCGGATAATATTAGATCCGGAATCAGCAGCATAACATTTTCTTTGTTCGGGTCCCGTAATACTCACCATATTGACATTCCTGGGGATTCATGTAGATCATTCGCATAACAAGTTCTTCACAGGTGACAAAAGCACCACAAGGAAGAGGAGACCGATGAATGTAATCTATTGTTGAAACGAAAGCGAGTAAGTCCGTGGGTAATTTACACATTAGAAAAATTATGGCTCTTTCGTAAGTCAGTCTGCAATTCACATTATTAGTTACGTTGATGCTGAGCTTCGAACGGAACGCCCACATCTCTGTCACTGGTACTCCGGGTAGAGATAGTCATCTCTATTCCGCCGTTACTTGGGAAGGGGCCCATTTTGGGACTGGTGCTACTGGCGGAGGGAAGTCTGGAGCGTAAACTATTTATGTTGCCTGAAATGCTCATTCCTTCTGAGATGATAGTGTCTCTCATGCCGATACGATTTCTGTTGTTGAGATTTGCCAAAAGGACATTTGGGTACCTGTATGAGAAGATGTTAATAAACTGACTGAATTACCGGAGAGTATACGAACAATTTGCTGAGGATATATACACTGCGAAAAAGTGGTGAGCGATTTAGTAACAGTAGTACAGTTGAGTACTTACAAGGGTACATCCAATAGCGTACCAGGGTAGGCAAGGAAGAAGGCCAAATCCAGGATAGAAAAGATAGCTGTAATCATGCCAGTCTGAACTGTCTGGATAATAAGACGGTTTAATAGGCTTCCCGTGGGCGCAAGACTATGCGATTTCGCAACGCTGAACTATAGGGACGCGAGAATGAGCAGATTTGGCCGTGGACTAAAGGTATAACGAACTATATATACAAGGCTTGCTGTGATTAAGACATCGCAGACTACAGTACAAACCAACCATATCTTGGTGACGAAGAGTCAATGTTAGACTTTACGGCTAGCAACGCCCGTGGACACTCACAATGGCAATCACTTTGGACTCTATCGTCTGGAAAAAGGTAACGTCCAATTTCAGGGAAATATACTGGTGACACATTTAGGCCTCAATTGAAAAGTTGTTGGTGAAATTAGATAGCTCACCTTTGCACCATAAGTAAGCGCGGCAATACATTGTGTAATAGCGAGCTTATATAACAAAGGGTCAGTTCACAGATATAATTGCCCACCCGAGTAGATTGAGAATTACCAAGGCACATACGGCGCCAACCACTCTAGCAACTATTTGATTGGTGCCAAGGAGCCATATTCTCCTATATAGATAGGGGTTCGCCCAATCAGTTATTGGGAATTTCTATCACGAAAGGAACAATCACCAGCAGAAGTATAATTGGACAATCACCGCAACTAATCATTTCATCAGCTCAAGGCAACATAAATGTATCAATAGCGAAAAATGGTCACCGACTCCACAAACTACAGGGGTCGCCGCAGAGGACCAAGGAATATTTTGGAGAACAGTGGGATCACCCCAATGAAAGGCAAAAATTTCCCATCCAGTATGTGTCACGAGGCCAGTTTGCAAACATTCAATGCAAAGGAGTGTATAGACTGCCAGGACGATATTAATCCAGACAAATTTCATGCACAGTACGATAAATCGCACCAATATATCGAAGGATACTGCGATCCGTTTGGTGGTACCATAAGACATAGATATCTATAAAGATCTTAACTTGTACTCGCGATAAGAAGAATCACAATACATACATATCTGGACTAGTAACGCTCCCAGTAGCCCCCAGTTAAGGATGACGCCGAAAAACTAGTGATTACTAAATAGTGAGAAAACGTAGAACACTATAGCATTTCAATGCACGCACAACAGGTCCGACGCTAAGCAATACATACTTTATCAGTATTTGATGATAAGGTCTAGCAGCAGTCAACGACTTACGCGAGGAGGGCTGGATTCGCGGCCATAAATGTGGAAATTTTATCGCGGAACAAGCTTTGAACGAACTATATACGTGTGGTAGCCATCGGAGAGTCGGAGCACCCCACGGAGAAGGCCTACTTATTTTAGTTCGATATGGACAGGTGCGGCCGTTTGGCTTGTTTATTTGACCCCGTTCGGCACCACTATACTCCACCGTGACATTTGACGGGAGATCGTTATATCTCCAATATGTAAGTCCCTCGGATAAAATAACTGGTAGGCCCTGATGTATGTATTACGGAAATGCAAAGATTTTCCTCGTAAAAGTTGAAGCTCGTTTAACCACCTACTCAAAAAATGAGTTTCAGAAATTATTATAATCACGTGATGATCAGGAGCTTGCACCCATAATTGTTTCTCGTATCTCACGAGTAGCTCCGATGACAGATGGAGGGGGGTGGCGTACTATACGAGAAGCAAGGAAGCCTGAGCAGAATTCACTTTGGTAGAGTGGAATACGACAGATTTCATTGATGAGTCCAAGTTCCGCCAATCCTGTTCTTTGTCCATGGGTCTGGATTGGGGTGGATATCTTGCTAAATGTAAACAATCGAGTTTCCGGATTGTTAAGTATAGTCCTAGATTCCAGAATCTGTGGAAGAAGCAAACCGACAGCAAGTCATGATGGTTGAAAAATCGGCAAACTGGGCCGGGAGTGGGTGGCATGATGGATCACGTGTTGAATTAGGGCCGGTGCATTCGTGAGCAGTCCTGAGAGATTTTTGGTTCAAGTCACCGGGAATCGTTTCAACTCTACTTCTTCCCATGAAGCGTCGGGGCAACAAGTCAAGCAAAGTAACACTTGCTTTTTCTTGGAAGATATTTTGTATTTACCTACGTTGAAACCAGGTCCCGAATGTCAAACTTCGACCAGCTCAGCAAGGCGTGTTGCCGCGATTCACCGAAGAAGAGCACTCGACGTTCTGGGCGCAAGATAGCCAGGTGGGAAGTGATGACACGAGTTTTCTGGACCCCTGCCCGCGGCCATTTAGAGGCTTAGTTGTGTGTGCGACAGGTTCGATGGACAAGGTATGTGGTCTTACCTAGTTACAACGCGTAGTGGTACTGACAACGGTTTGAACTTAGCCTTCACTGTTCAAGCAAGCCTTGGAACTCGGTGCAACTTCAGTCAGTGCCTTCACTGACCGTGTCACACATTTGGTGGCAGTGGATCACGGTGGTGCGAAATACATGGTTAGTGACACACCATAGTCTTGTTTAGTGAATCTTACCGGATGATAGTGTGCGCTTGAGAGGAAGATACCCATTCTCAAGCCGTCTTGGATAGCGGAAAGTTACAAAATATGGCTGAGAGGTGATGACGTTGAGCTAGAAAAGGTGCGCATGCGCGGAACTCGCCTATCTGCAGAAACTAAATGCACAGGCCTAAGAGTGTAGCACAACACCGCCTACCCATATTCTCTGGGGTAGTGTTATGTCCGTCCGGAATCGCCGACATTACTGAGCGAACGCAAATCAATAAACTACTTACAGAACATCAGGGAGTGTATGTCAAGAATCTTGAACGGCCTGTAAGGGTGACGCATCTTCTGTGCTCCGGTGATGAAGAAACCGACAAGATGCGGTATGCCGAGAAGTTCAACAGTAAAGGAGAAGCAAATGTTCATCTCGTTTGGGAGGAGTGGTTCTGGGATTCATTGGAATATGGTGGAAGATTTGATGAGCAGAGGTATCAGGTTCGACGGCCACGCCCGGAGCGAAAATCTCTCCTAGAACGTACGACATTGCACCGATACCTGTATATAATTATCTGACAGTTCTCGAGCAGAAGCCAGCTCACCTCCACCCTCTTCTGCAGTGTTATCGGACCAACCCGAAGAAACTCTCGAATCTCACCCGCGCCAACTTGCTTCCCAGGGCTTCGATGAAGGGGAGGAAGAAATAGCCGCCGTGAAACGGCTGCCGGCGGTTACCCTCCAACTCTGGGGAAGCCTGTTGAAGCAACGGGGCTACGAAGTCGCCGGTGGCGAGCTCGTTAGAAGTCCGTCAAAGGTGGGCTCTTCCCGCGAGCCCCCACCATCACCCACAAAACAACCTCCGAGTAATTCGCGTAACGGGAGTGTGATATCACAGTTCAGGCGATCGAACTCGTTTGCCCCTCCTCGGGCCGAAACGACATCTGTCCAACCCTTCCGAAGAACGCGAACAACGCCTGCGTCCAATGCTCCTGCAGGCGGTCTGGGGTCCTTTATGGCATCTGCCCCTCCACCCTTACCCAAGAAGAATGGAGAAAGCTCAACGTCTGTTGTTGATACAACGACTTCTAATCTGTTTGTTGGACTCAAATTCCTGGCTTTGGGCGAAGCCAAGAGTCCGAGCGTCAGAGGTGCTGTCGAACAAAATGGAGGGAGAATGGCATTAGAAGCGGATGAACAGGAAGTTGATTATGTTATCGTGAGACTTGTTAGGTGGGTTAGAATCTGTCCCTGGAGAACGCACACAGCTTAGTTTTGCGCCGTTATTGCAGTGGCAGTAAGCTGTATCGACAGGAGCACGATGGCTTGCAGCGGGCCAAGTATCGGACTGAGTGCTGGCTGGAACGATGTCTTTTCGAGGACCGTATATGTCCCCCAAGCGACCATGTCACTTTTGCCCCCTTGGATATTGAAACTCCCATTCTTGGTTAATCATATCCTCCTCTATAATTACCTTTCCTGACTGTGATATTAGGCGCAGACGACATCCATTTAAGCTTTTCGGGCTTTGAACAATCAGAGGCATGTTGGATAAAACGCCTAATTCGGGCTCTAGGTATTCATGGCATCCTGTTCAATGTATTCCCGTCTCACCAACGTTCATTACTAGGCATAAATCTAGCTCCGTTCTTCTCCCGCAGATCTACCCATCTTTTGTGTCCGTCTGGAACGGGCGATAAGTTCACGAAGGCATGCGAGTGGAACATCCCAGTAGTGACGATGGAGTGGTTGAATGTGATGGCGAGAAATGGGACGATACCCGTAGTAACAGAACATCTTGTTACCGGATCTACTTTCAAAGTACCCCAACGACATCATACTGCTAATGACGAGATGGATGTTGATCCAAACGCCAAAGTAAATCCGGTGGACAAGGGCAAGGGCAAAGCACGCGAAGAGGACTTCGAACAATTAGGGACCTTTGGCGGGACCTTTGCCAAATCGCTGAACGGTTCGTCACATCGCGTTGCATGGGATCTTTCTCTGATTTCTTGTCATTCATAGGCGGAGACTTTTTCTTTCCATCCCAGCCCACTCAAGCATCCCCTCAACAAATGTCCACTAAAGAGCTGTCTTTCGGGCAGCCGACCGCTCTTCTCGCTCGCCCTCCCCAACCACAACGGAGTCATTCTTCCACTAGTACCCCTTCTCGCTCCAAGTCAACTACCATAGACCCTCTAACCCGCCAGAACTCGGTAGCTCTGCCTACGGCGTCTCTTTCACGCTCTGATCCGGGCCGTGAGCCTACCCAACAGGAAATTGAGAGAGAAAGGAAACAAACCCGAATACCTTCATCTAAATCACCTTCTCCCATGAAAATTCCACGGAGTCTGACACGGATGCTATCAGCATCACCAACGAAACTGCCAAAAGAAACAAAGGCGCTGCAGGATAATATTACCTCGTTGTTGGGCAAACGACTGCCTTCTGAAAATGATCCTTTGATTAGTGCGCCGGCAGGGAAGCGCGCACGACCACAACGGAAGGTACTTCAAAATCTCATCTAAATTCTCAACTCGAATCTTATGATACCTCGTAGCCGCAATCACGACAACCATCGGAAGTGTTGGTCTCCGAGATTTCCGCGGTCCCAGTTTACACGGACTCGATGAGCCCTTTTGAGACGTATGATGACTTTAATTCCATTGATGAAGCTCCAGTAGAAGAGAGTATGCGCGTCAGATATGAAGATCCTGGTCAACAGAATGAGAAGAAGAGGCTATTAAATCTACTGAGGGGCTCGACGATTAGTTTGTCGGATGGGGGAGCTGATGGAGGCGAGGACAAAGGTGGGAAGGCAACGAGATCTCGCCGAAGTACAAGGATTGCTGGATTTTAGAGTTTTATCGTGTAACATCTAGTATTATTGTATCATTTATTGCGGACTGTATCCTACTGAAGATTAAGACTATCACATCGTCAGAAAACATGTCTACCAGTATCTGGGTCGATGGTAAAGAGCAGTAAAGCTATGTAAAGAAGGTAACGCCACACTCGCGAGCGTGCCGGCCCTAAGGCCATGCCGTTGCGACAGCACGTGCGCTTATTTACCTCCGAACCATTATATTTTTCCCTCCCACACCACTTGCGGTCAACAACGACATAGCTTTTTTCGTCCCCACCTTATTGTACCTGAACGTTTCTTTACCCAAGCAAAGCTGGAGCTGAGCGCTGACCCGAATGGTGTTGTCATCTACACAATTCTTCGGCTGCCTCGTTTTTTTTAACGTTCATCACATCAAAACCTGCATCTATGGACCAACAAACTATTTCCCAAGTGCCGTGGCTCCCCAGAGGCAGTGTCTCAGAAATGCAATCACCTGGTCGTCCCTTCACTGTGAAGAAATTTTCGAGTCATTTCCCTCTTTAGCCAGGAGGTTTTTGCCACCTAAACCGCATTGAGCTTGGAGGTGCCGAAGACCTAGCAGTGATAGCTCACCGCCCCCTGGTCCCAAAATCTCCTCAAGCGCTCAACAGCTCTTCGAGTGCCGCGGCCTTGGATGGTTTAAATAGACTAGGAAAAAAAATGCGAACCCACTCCCCCTGACATGGCAAAATCACATCGACGTCGTCGAAAACGCTTTTCACGGAGATCAGCAGCTTATCCAACATCAGGATGCGTGATGTTGGGAATTCCAGCCCAGCAGTGCCCGACAACTCCAGATGAAATGGCCAAACATCACCCAGGTATCTATTTATCCATTTAACCTCATCCCCAAACTTTTTTCAACCCAGACTCACAGTTCTGGCTGTGCAAAATTCTGGTTTACCAAGTATGTTCTTCAATAACACAAGATAGAGAAATCTGACCGACTACTTTTTGCAACCAGTCACGATGTCAACCATTCCACCTGACATAGTTTGTTTGAACCATCCCCAACAATATCAGTGGCCACGGGGAATCACCGTTAGTCGCATCGAGCTAGATATGTCTTTACCCCACCACCTTCGCACTCATGTTCCCGGTCTGGCGTTCCCGTATCCATTCCCTCCGATACTGAGCTCCTCCAGTCCGAGACCACGAACGATATACTGCTCATTGTCGGGTTCCCTCTGGTACCCTAGAATCAATTGTGGTTGGTTCCAGGTTACCTTACTCTACCGAGACTTCGCTCCACTGTCTGGGTGGGCTTGGGTACACCTTTGGCCGACCTCCGAAAAACCTCCAGCTGCGGAATACGTATTACCTAGTTCCGATGCTCTAGCTGTCGACTTTAAAGCGGCACGCACATTACATCTCGGCCGTTTCTACACCTATACTCAACCTCTATCCCAGCATTTTTGAACAGGTGTTGAGCGATCTTACTTTATTTCGTAAAGTTATTTTTTTTAGCATGGACTTGGCACAGACTTTGCATGAACGTTATTATTTAATTCCTATTCGGATGGCGGATATTCATAATTACTAATTATAACCGAGTTTTTAACCAAATATTAAGCTGCGTATTGAGCGGAGACTACCGAGACTTATACAATGGCACTTAGCTCCAATTACCTTGTCGAGTCGACGTCCCTGAGGCATTGAGGCGACCCTTCCCCAAATTCGGGAAATATGTCACGTGCGACTTGACACGCTCACGCGCACAACACGCTTTTTGCCATCAACTTTTGATTTTGGACCCATTGTTCTCTGTTCTGAGTGTTCTGGACTGTCGCGAGGCTCAAACCAGCCTTTATCGATTGAATATATCCGATATCTCTGGCCATCGTATCCAAGAGTATATAATCATGGCCTTGTTCGCAGTTCTTCCTGTTACCCAACCCACCGATTCGCCACATCATTCGAATTCTCTCTTCCACCAAAGTCGCAGCCCATCCCAAAGCCCAGATAAAAACGAGCTCGAACATTCGTCATCTACCATGGCTGGGAACTCATCCCGGCGTCGTCCAACAAAAACTACTCCAGTCACTCCAGTCACTCCAGCTCCATCACGGCCGGCTATTTCAGCAGCAGCTCTCAACGGAACACCTCAGAATCTTGGCTCTGGTAGCCGATCTCTCTATGGTGTCTATGATGATCCGAAGAAAGCTGTAGTGCGCAAGCAGTATGATGCCTACCTCCATGAAGATTTATTGAACCATCGTGTTTACATTTCCTTCGAGAGCGCATTGCAGAATATCCTTCACGTTCCTAACGATTGGAAAGAAGATGAACACGAATACCGGAAGATCATTAACCAAGTTGCGAAAAACGATGGGTTCCAAAAGAAACGCGAGGCATATCTCAACCTCTGCAATGGGAACGAGGCGGGAGAGGAGGCGCTCTACGAACCACAAACCCAATTATACAACGAGGCAATCTCCCTGATTAACAGCTTTAGTGCTTCTCCCTATCACAAGAAGGACGAGAGTCTCCTTCATTTCCGCGTAAACCACCCAATACGCATCGCCGAAGGCATCTTTACCGCTAAGAAGGGGCTCGTTCCTGACCTTACGGGAACGTTGAAGCAATTGAACCAAGATGAATACATTATTTGGCCCATGATTGTGCATGTCGAAGAAATGAAAGATAGTGATGCGACTTTGGATAAGGGTGACAATGTGCCCCGGGCAGCAGGCCAAGGCAGGTTCTTACTTTGTCCTGCCGGGACGATTGACTCATGATTTACCTAGGCGAAGGTGATCCATGGTCAGAACGTCACTCTCCAGCTCGTAAGCGTACTGCAGGTACAACAGAAGAAACGACTCAAGCACCGGACAAGAAACGCAAGATATCTAGCGCCCAGTCCGTTCCCAGCAAGGCTGCTCGGGTATCTCGTCAGAAATCCGCATCCGCAAGGCCAGATGAACAATCTGCTACATCGACTGCTGACCCTGAAAGAAAGGATAACGAAGCTAGCACCGAAGCCCGACTTCAGTGTGCACGCTACCTCATGGAAATGTTAGAGTTTTCCGTTCTACGATCCCACGCATTAGTCACGCTTGTCGACCGCGACAGGATGCAACTGGTGTATGCTGATCGTTCAGCAATAGTCACATCTAGCATAATCGACCTGCGAACGGACAATGGACTCGATCAGTTCTTGGCAATGCTCATCGCGTTTCACAGGCTCTCGCCCAAGCAATGGGGTTTCCTCTCCCTTGTCGAAAATCCATTCCTGACCAATTCGTACAAGAGCTCGTCATACAGTACCAGTACCACTGAGGATAAAAAGAGGAAGTGGCTTCACGGTTTGACGATGCGGTTGCAACGGGAGGGGACTGAGCCTGACATTAGACTTAAGCTGGGAGACATCCTATATCACCAGCCCGGGATCATTGGCCGCGGGACTTGTGTCATCGACGCCAAATGTGATTCTGAATGGACAGATCAGGAGCTGGTGGTCAAAGTCAGTTGGCCGAGTAAAGGCCGCCAGAGTGAGGTACATTTACTCTCGCT
>MU150326.1:7040-129282 GCA_015584075.1 Collybia nuda
ATGCGGGGGAGGTTCAGGAGGGCTCGCGTGATGGGCGCGAGCCCTCCTATGTTCTGTATTACTTCTGTAAAGGGCTCGCGCGCCCTTTTATTTAGTTTAATATATATTCATGATTTTATTTGTATGTGTGATAACTTTTCATAATAAAATGTGAGCCAAAGCCTAGTCCGCGCGGACTCCATGCGGACTGTATGGACTCTGTGCGGACTGTGTATGGAGTCCACACGGAGTCCACACGGAGTCCGTGCGGATTTTGGCTGTCCGCGCGGAGTCCGTGCGGACATGTGGGGGACTGTAAAGTACAGATTTGTCCTTGGAAATAAGTGTAAGGGATTTTTTAAGATACTTCAATGAAAACACATGTAGTCCATAAGGGATCAGGATAACATAAAATTTTCAGTCAGTCAAAGGAAACAACCAAGGAATGAATGCCCCCTCCACTTAAAATCAATCCCCACAAGTAAAATTCAGCTCCAAAATTGACAGGCCACTTTAATGTTAGACCAATTGTAAAAAATTTTGTGACAGCATTATTAAATTCTGTCTACTAGTCAAGTAGATTTACCAAAAATTGACCTGCACAGGTGAATCATTTTTGACCTATTTTAAACCTGTGGTACATTATTTTACTCAAACAGATTCGTTGCCATTTAATAAAATTGACAAAGACCCTGACACAACTGCATTACCTTGACTCAAATCCAGTATCCTCCCATGGTATTTTAAAAATGTTACAAACTTGTCACAAGGCAGCAAAACCTATCTTCGAATTAAAAATACTCTTTCCTTCCACCGGAGTGGGGCATGGATGGATGGGTGGCCTGTTGCGTTGGGCGAGGATAAGTTGGTGTTGTCTTTCAGACATGTGGGTCGCATCGGCTTCTTTTTAGTTGTTGGCACACAATATCGCTGCTCCACAGCCAGGCAGGAGTAATAATGAGGTGATGTCGATCACTTTGATTTCATAGACCTTTACAAATTAGCTGAAATATAGTGACACGTTGAGAAGTCGTTCTTGAGTGTGTTCAGTGCGTTGATCGACGTCTGAGCAATATATGAATCTGACATGAGTAGAGTCGGTCTTTGAAAGACATTATCCAAGAACTCAGTCACGATGAACCATAACCTTCCCTTGCTCTTGACCGGTCGTCCAAACTCATCGACATCGCCAACTGTTATACCCTGAGCTAGAGTCAACGCCATGAGTACCAAAGCGCACCAAGAGGCTTGAACGACGATTCCGCGTAAAGGGGAAAGTCCGTGGGGCGTTGCGGCATTATAGATCGCTTGCCGCCTCGAGCAGCGTCGTGAATGGCGTTGAATCTGTTATTTAAGTGCACACGTGCCGCGTTCCCAGAGCCAGAAGCCAGAAGCCGACCTCACGCCCTGTCATTCCATTTTTTCACCTATTTGATTTAGCACTGTCGCGCTTAATCAAAGCACCTCGACTAATCGCACGACCTCCTCTGCACACCCCCAACAACTCTGCCATCCCGCCCCAGAATGGCCGACGTTATGGATGATAGGCACACCCAAAACAAGATCATCCCCACGCTCAAGCCGCAGCCCGCCCCGCCTGGCAGGCCGTAACCCCACCACATCCCTGACCACAATCTCATCCAGGTCTTCCGGCTGTGGCGTCTGCCCCGCTACGCGTGCATCAGGTGGGACGAGTTCGGGGAATATTGCTAATGCGCGTTGTTTGATGTCCTGCGACGTCTCTGGGCGAGGATCGGGCGTCCTGAAAACACAACACAATACACAAGACTCAGAGTCAGCTCCCAGTATCCCAAGTGTGGAGTTAGAAACCATTCATTACGCACCAATCATCCACCTCCCTCGTCCCCCCAATAACGACCTCCCCACTCCTTCTTGGGATGATATACGTCCGCTCTCCACCCTCCCCTCCCTCAAGGCTCCCAACCTGCTTTGTCCGGCCTTCCCGAATCCATGGTGCGCGCAGCACAACGACCTGTCCACGCACGGGGTACATTTCCATATCGTTCACGTCTGTAAGTGTACGCGAACCCAGGGCAGTGCAGTTAATGATCGCCCGTGCGCTTGGGGCGAATTGGAGTGCGGAGGCGAGTGATGGGAGGGTGGCGCGGTGTATGACGCCCCCAAGGGCGGTGAAGAGGCTCACGAGCTTGGAGAGGTAGGCTGGGGGGTCCATGGTTAGGGAGGTGAAGGAAACGGCGTGCTTGGCGAATGGCGGGAGCTCGTTGGTTTCGTATACTTTGAACTGTGTATGCCCAGCGTACATTAGCTTTATAATAACTCTGCGTGCGTATGGAAAGGAACACTTGAACTCACATCAGGCAACCCCTCAAAAAACTGAACATGCCTCTCTCCCTCACTCCCATAAAACTCACGCTGCGTCACCCTCATCAAGCCACTCCCATCCCCCTCCTCCTCCTCCTCCTCCCACATCACATCAAACGTCCGTCGATCAAGCCTCCGCTGCCGCTCATCACCGTCAGCCGCGAACGATAAATGGTGTGCACCTGCTGCCGTCGATGCGTAGTAGGGCGATAAGGGGTCACTGGGGAGGTGCGACGCGACGGCGATGACTGAGTGCCCGGCTTGGAGCAATCGGATCGAGGTGGTTAGCCCGATTATGCCGAACCCGCAGACAAGGATGGGATGTGGATGTTGTGTGGTGTGGGTGCGGGTGTTGGATGTCATAGGATTGTGTTGGTGGTGTTGGTGGTGAGTAGGTGTGTTCTGCTCGGAGAGGTTAGTGCGGCGGCTGGATTTTGTGAGTACCAAAACTGATGTTGATGCATATGATGATACCAGGCGTCTTATATCGAGTTTTCGTTCTCACTTGTGGACTCTATCAGGCATAAAAGAAGACCAGAGCTGAACCAAAGGAGTATACAACCAAATCGGGGGTCCGTGACCTTAAATAATGGGACGATTATAGTAGTTGTGGGGTAAGTAGTAATGAGTTTGTAGTAATATTTTGACCCAATTTGATGACGAAAACGACACTTAGCGCCGCCTTATCATATGCATTGTAAAGCTAGACGAAGTTAAGAAAAAAAGGGTGGATAAGTCTGACTATTTTCTTTTCGTCAGCCGATGTTTGTGAGAAAATTATTTGATCGCCGCATAACCCAACTCTAATACCATGACTCGGACATGGCAAATACAGCACTGAGGCGCTTTTTTCCTCGGACCCGCTGGTCAGCGCTTAGCCTTAGAACACTGTATTTGGAAGTAAAATACATTGCCACGAGAACCAAACCACTGAATAGGTAATAACCTTGGATCACGACGGGTAAGGGACCAGGTATTCATATCGATCTCTGTTTCAGTCAAACCTACATGAACAATTCTATTGCCTGTGTGATTTTTGGCTTCCGAAAATAAGGCAAAACTTAGATTGCTGCCTGTAAGTACACATCACTTACCCACGACGTAAGTACATTTTCACGACCAGTTCGGAACAGACGTACGCAGTGTCGCAGCCTAACCGCCGTTTACTTACAGTTGCAGTCATTGTCATTCAACAGCAATGTCATTCGGACCTGCACTCTTATCAAAGAACACAATGCGAGTCCTCACCGCCACAACTTGGTTGCGGGATAGCGGATGGCCGTTCCCCACTCATGAAACCTCTATATATAACCCTTGGATTGACCAGCAGCTCAGATCATCATTCCCATATCATATCAAGAAAAAGTAGACGTGCCAATAATAGGGCAATTCTTACCGGAATTATGATTTTTTGGGGATCCAACCTTTGGCAGGTCCTTCATGTTTCGACTGTATAAGGGTTACAGTCTCTCGCTCATTTTTTACTCCAGGAACTCCAGTCAGTGACCAGGTACAAAATATTGACATGAGAACTGGACCTTAATCGCGCGCCCCGGTAGTGCTGAACACATCATAGCTAAATCTGATGGTCCACCATTTCCAGTTTTCCTCAACGTCTTCTGACCACAATATCATGATGGCCAACTCACGGCCTTCCGCAATTCTCCTGGAGACTTGGGTTTTGTTTCGGCCCCTGGAGTCTGAGTCTTATAAGTAGGACACTAATGACTATTGACGGTCAAATCCTCATATTTCCGAGTCTTACTTGCCGAACCTCATACTACTTTTTTTTTATTTCAGAGAATGGCCGAGGAAAGTGTTCCTCCGGCGATGAATGGGACGTTCTGGGGTACGTTCAGATTTGTTTCGATAAAACTTGCTGAATACTCAGTATGGACAGGTGTTCTTGTATCCATAGGGTGCGCTTTGCGAAATGTTCGAAAGGACCCGGGCCCAGTCATGATGCTAATTATAAATTATATTCTCTAGGCTCTTTGGCATCAACATTGTACAAGGATGGATCTACATAAATACCAATGACGATAAATGGTATTTGAGGCTCTTCGTGCGTACTAACTTGAAATTCAGGAACCCTCCTTATCACTATGAAAAAACATACTTACCATGCACGCTATGGGCTGTGATAGGTTGCGACTTTGTTGTGCGTTATTTTCCGAATATTGTACGAGTCGAAGAATAATCCCACCTGATCACACCCATTTTTTTTTACCAGTGGAATTGACATTGCGCACACAGCTCTTTGTGGCAAGATAGCTCACCACTATTTCGTGATTTTTTTTTGGCGATCCGTTCGCTCGTGAGGACACTGACAGAATTCTTGATTAGATCGAGAACTTTGGAAATTTGGCAGCTACTGCAAAGCTCACCGAGTAAGTCCACCATTTAATAAATCTATCCATGTATTTTTTGAAATATGAGCTGGACGACTTAGTACCCAGAATGCTGAATATGCTGTTGTTACCTTGGTTATTTTCTTGTTCGTTCTTATTCTTTTTTAACAAGGCCAAGCGAAATATTTACATATTCGATATATACTTTGAAAAACAGAGTTCAAGTTTATTTCGTTGGTCGGGTCTATATGTGTAAGCCACGAGTATATGGTGTTTCGGATGGCAATATTAACCATGCACGACAGTGCATCCGAACAGAATATGGATCTCTGTTATCATCGTAAGTCTTACCCATTCCCGGGTCCCAAGGTCCTACACGTTGATGCTCGGAATCAATTAGGCAATAGGTACCCTTGGGGCTTTCTGTCAGTGATTTGTGTTATCCAGTATCCTGCTTTTCGGGACACAGCTGATTCTGAACTGAGTGCAGTGTGCGCCATTACCCAACATCAGTCTTGACTGTTTATCAAGAGTTATATTGACATCATTTCAGTGTCATTTCATGGTGCTCTCGGTGCAACGAGGAATTTCAGTACACTAGCGAACACTCAAACAAAGGTTTTTTCTTATCCGGTCGTTATGCTTACCCAGTATAATCTAATGGTGAAATTATTGATAGATTGTGTCAGTCATCGACCATGTACTTGCAACATTGACGGATGCCGTTACAACCATTGCGCTCAGCTGGACCTTCTCCACTACCCAAACTGTTTTTAAAAGGCACGTACACAACAGCATCATCCACTTGTAATCCACATTTTCAATTCGCGACTACTATATAAGGACAAGAGCTTTGTTACAAAGGCTCCTTCTCTATACAGTCACTCGTGGATTCCTTGTGACCGTCATTCAACTGGCATATCTGATTTTGTATGAAGTACAGCCATTGGGCTTTGGCTGGTGTGTCTGCGTTTTTTTCTATCGGGTTATTCTCCTTCATTCAGAACCCACCCGGGGGGCACCAGGATATTCTTGCACATCTGTATAGGAAAAGTTTACATGCTTACCATGAGTGAGCTCCATTCCCCACCCTAATATCAAACCATGAGAAATTGACCATAGCCAAAAGTCACCATGTAAAAAAATACGAGACTGTCTTGATGTGGGGGACCTCACTGATCGCTGGCGTTGTTCTGATGACAGGCTTAATTCGCGATCCTCTTTGCGTTTTATGTTTGATGATCCGCTCGACATCACCCCTTCTGCATTCGTCGAAACCAGCCTCGCAAGCCGCTCGATTAGATTTACAGGACTCCAGGATATCAATCTGGTAAGAGCGTACCCGCGTGGCAGTTCACCCCCCACCTATACTTATACTTGTGCTTATGCTTATGGAAATTCATGCGTGGCCGTGGCAGATGGATACACACATGGTGGAAAAGAACAAGTCTATGGCGACTTTTCGAGATTGTAAGAAAATGGCGGGCTATCATTCTCGATGCTTACTATACTCGTTTCTATTTTTTGTTATAGCCAATGGACGTCCTAAAATGAAAGGTTCTCACTCTTCTGGGGAGGAGACGGCGGTGAGCCATTTTTTGATCTTGGTATCTGAGGCCTCTCTTTACAATCTGGACATATTAGGCATAACACCGTCCAGAGGGAATAGTTACGTGACTTTCCGACATTTGTCACGAACAGGGTTATTCTGGAGGGTGGTTTCAATCCACTTCATTCGTAATTTCCGGCAGATAAACAGCACCCTCAATATTATAATTTATATGCGAGTCTCGGTCTCTTCAAAAAAAAATACACAGATTCAGAAGATCGGTACAAAGTGTTTTTCGGGCCCAAGCTCACTGGCAGGAAAACTTGAAAACCACCTTCGTTCGTCGTCAGTGACAATGAGCAAAAAGTGGTGCCGTCAATGTGTAAATAGCGATAAAAGTGAGGAATTGGGATGTGCCGCAGACTGAAGAAAATGATACTGGATCTGAATGGATTGAGCCGTGGCCAGTGCCTGACTATTCCGAGCCCGGAGATATGCCGGCCGGAGTCGGCCAATGTGGTTTTTTCCTCAGCAAGTTTCTGACGGTCTCCTACTTCTATCGCTGCTCATATTTTCACTGGCTCTTTTTTCTCCTTTTGTGTGTGTCACTGTGAGTACCTCACGAACTACAGGAGGCTTGAAGCTGTAGACTGGCGTTGTTCACTACAATGCGCTGTGTACCCGGCTTCAAATATACATGAAACTTCCACATCCAACACAACCCGAGATCACGAAAGCTCCACTATTCAATAACGCTGGCGACATATTATAAGATACACAGGAGTATCAGCGTGATGCTACATACTGACAAGACTTTCCTTCTATGCCAACGCGAAGAACCCACATTTTCTGACCAGTATTGGTGTCAGCTCAAGGAACATTTTTCCAACTCCCGCTACATGGCAGTGTAAACGACACGTTTTGTGGGTCCAATATCATTTTTTTCCAAGCACGAGTGACAAGGGGCGGTGCTAAATTAAATCGCTGTGAGAAAGAGTCGACCTATGGAGAATGGAGAATCCCCAGGAACCCCTAAAAACTAGTGCAGTTCCTCAATCCAATGATTTGATCTTCGAATTAACATTTGTATTGATCAGCCGATCTTTCAGAGATTTCCATTACCACTAGTGTGAATCGACCTTCTAGATGAAAAATCTGTTCGTGAGACAAACACTACCATTTCAAGTAAGTTCTTCACCACCAGTTCAGAACTCAGTGCCTCGCTATACCGTGAAACGACTACATTAATTCATTTTTTCTCAATGCGCTTGTATGATGACGTTAAATCCGGCAATTTGGTCAACTTGAATAGCGTGCCATAGTGGAAAAACTTCTCGTGACATGCTTATTAGCTCCAAGCCCCATCCTCCTATCTTTAAAATTAGACTGACCATCAATGAAGATAATCATTCCACATCCTGTCAGGAATGGAGTCAAAATTGGGAGGTGATTCGGCGGCAGGGTAGAAATCTCAAAAATTAGAACTATGGGTCTTGAGATTTAGGTCGCCAAAATAACGAAGACACAAGTCCTTTGAAGCCCACCGTATCTAGGGTCTCTTATCGACTTTTGCTACCGAAATTAAGGAGACTTCCAACCAATGCCAAGATACCAAAAAATATCAACCAGAACAAGATCTTCCATGCACACCTTCTTGTCGCTGAATATAACATACATGGATTCTGATGGTTTACCACTTTCGACTTATGCGGCCTTATCTCACCGCATACCATCATGATAATCGTCTCGTGGCCTCGTAGCTCCTATGTGAGTTGTTATAAGAATCGCACCAGTGTCATATTTGGTCTCTAACATATTGTTCTTTCCCATATCTATTACTACTACCTTCATTCAAGCTACTAAAACCCCGTTTCACATTTATCGGAAATGCCTGGCGAAGGGGCTCCCAACACAGTAAATGGAATGTTTTGGGGTTTGTTCAGATTTCTCTTGATGGGGATGAAGCACTGACGTATTCGGTATTACAGGTGTTCTTATTTCCACTGCGTGCGTTCTCTGTGATATGGTGCCAGAGTCTCCATTGTAGTGTTAATCTTTCTCGTCCAGGCTTTTTGGTATCAATATTGTTCAAGGATGGATCTATATAAATACCAATGAGGACAAGTGGCCATTGCGACTCTTTGTGAGTGCTTGAAACTTCCGAGACCTCTCTGTGCGTATGAAATCGTACTCACTATGTTGTAAATAGGTTACTCTGTTGTTGTAAGCCTAAGCCATTCAATCATTATTTAGGCCAAAGACTGACCAACGAATGGCCCCACCTGATCATGTGCGCTCACAGTGGAATCGACATTGCGTTAACGGCTATTTGTAGCAAGATAGCCCACTACTACTTTGTGATCAACCATCCACCCGCTCTTGAGAAACTTGTTGACAATGTTTAATTAGATCAAGAATTTCGGAAACCCAATAGTTTTGGTAGATCTCGACGCGTAAGCCCATACATAATATTTTAAATAAACCCAAACTCTTCTAAAATACGAACCTGTTATTTAGTACCTTGAACGCTGAATTTGGGCTTATCATCGTGATCGTTTTCTTGTTCGTACATATTGCTTTGGATGGGAAAACGGCAGACTTCCATACTCATTTTTATTTCATAAATAGAGTCCAAGTTTATTTCGTTGGTCGGGTCTATATGCGTAAGCCGCAAACATCTAGTTTTTTAAATAGAAAAATAACTACTGTGTTGATAGTGCATCGGGACAGAGTATGGATCTCTGTTGTTATTGTAAGGCTCAATCTTAGTACAAGTATCCCACAAATCGCGTTCTGACCACCATTGGCAGGCGATGGGAACTGTTGGTACTTTTGGTCAGTAATACCTATGTCGCTGTTCCTACCAACTGACCCTTGAGAATAGTTTGTGGCATAAGTCAGTGTGGTGTCGCTTACCTCAACCGAACTGCATTAACACCATTCCAGTTTCAATGAACGACATTGCGAAAGGAAAAGGTGATATTAGGACGCTAGTGAGTACCCAAATGAGGGTTTGTACACGCTCTTTGTATGCGCGGTGTGATCCACTTATAAAATCTTTGATAGATTGCGTTAGGCGTTGACCATGCACTCGCAACTTTGACCGATATATTCACCACGATCGCACTTAGCTGGACGTTCTCTACTACTCGAACTACATTTAAGAGGTATGGAACATCACATTCAATTTCTTGCAGCCTTCATGCTAAATTTATGCCTGTTAGGACAAGGGCGCTATTGCAAAAGCTTCTTCTCTATACGGTCACTCGTGGACTCTTTGTGACCATCATCCAATTAGCCTTTTTGGTCACTTACCAAGCACAGCCGTTTGGTGCCAGCTGGTGCGTCTGCACCTCTCGACCCAGTTTTTCGCTTTGCTTAAACTCCGGATACCAGGGTGGTCTTGCATTTCTGCCTGGGAAAGGTCTATATGGTCACCATGAGTGAGTTCATTTCACATTCCAATAATAAGCCTCGAGGAACTAAACAAATCCAAAAGTCACTATGTAGGGAACCATGGGGCCACATTGATCTAACTAAGACGCTACTAATCCCATTCACGACAGGCTCAACTCACGAGCTTCTTTGCGTTTGGAATTCGACGACCCATTGGAGATCACACCGTCCGCCTTTGTCGAATCAGGCCTTGCGAACCGCTCTAAAATCAGATTCGCAGGTCTTCAGGATATCAGTGTGGTAAAAGTGAGCCCCGTTGTGACTTGCCCCCCATTTATACTCATCTAATTGTGGTAGACGGACACGCGCACGACAGATAAAGATAAGTTTACGACGGGTTCACGAAAATGTGAGATGATGGTGGTTGTCATTCATGAAACATTTTTACACCTCTACCTGTTTTTAGCCAACGAACCCTACGGCATGAAAAATTCTCACTACATTGGTGAGGAGGTGGCTGCAAGTTGTGTCTCCAGGGGTTGAGAAGTGAAAATCTGCCCTTCTTGATCCGGATGCGTTTTAGGGAAAGATAGTGTGTGATAGGTAAAGAGTCACTCTCAGTACTATATGAGTTTCGCTTCCTCCCCTTCGACGAAAATACACGGATGTATAATCTGGCTGGTCAAAAGTCGAAGATCGATATATGCGCTTTCCCCCTGGCGAGGACACTTGGTAGTCATCTTCAGTTGTTGTGAGTGGTGAGCAACAAGTAATGACATCAATATGTATAACGGCGATGAGATCGATAAGGAATTAAGACGTGTCACAACATGGAAAAGATGGGATTTGGTTTGCAGCCGTAGCCTGCTAATTATTCCAAGCTCGGAGATAAGGACAACCTGTATTTTCCATCATGATCCGTTGCCGGCTGGACTCCGTCGGCCCATATGGCGCACTCTTCAACATTCAATATTCAACCATAACACTCTCTGGGCTACTTCCATCGTTGCGTGACCGCACGTTGGTGTTTTCCGTTCTCTTTTCATCTCATTCATTGTGCAATACATCACGGAATGTCAGGCCGATCTCATTCACTAAGACACACTGCGTTTCCGATTTGAAATTTTACAAAATTTCCACACTCAACACGGCTCGAAATCACAATGATCCCACCATTTAATGATAATGGTAATGTACTATCATAGGAATGCAGAAATAACAACCAGAACGTTGCACCAAACTGAAGTACTGGTGGGAAACCTGAAAGAGTCAACTTACGGAGAACCCTCAGGAACCTTAAAACTAGGGCGTTTCTCGATCCAATGATTTACAGGAATTGATGTTCAAATCAACGTTTGTACCGAACTGTCGAGCTGCCAACGACCCTCGGATAGTTCCATTGCGGGTATGGATCAACTTCCTTCTATTTGTGGGACAAACAATAATAAGTAAGTTCTTCGCTACCAGTCTAGAACCTAACCCCTCACCATTCCACAAAACAGCTAACTCAGTCTCACTTAGCCTCGATGTGACATGTCTAGGCATAGTGGCGTTGGAGCCCGCAATTTTGTTAACTCGCATAAGGCCCCACAGTGGAAAAACTCTTTGCGACATGCTTGTCAGCCTCAGGCTTCCCCATCCTCCTGTCTTCAACCCATGAATTCGGATAATCAGTTCTGTTCCTGTTGGGAACAAGGTCAACATCCAAAGGATCAGGACACGGGTTCTTTAAGGCTTGACCGTATCCGGAACCTCTCGTCAATGTCTGCTCCCGAACTTGAGGAGACTTCCAACCGGGGGTGGGATACAAAAATACTGTTGCACGCTTTGTTGGTGCTGACATCATAAATGGATTTTGAGGTTTACCACCTTCAACTTCTGCGGCCTTTTGTGACCGCAGTTCATTGTGATTATCGTCTCGTAGCCTTGTAACTCCTATGTGGGTTGTTATAAATATCACACCAGTGTCGTGGTTGGTCTCTAACAATATTTCTCTCTTTCCTATACCCACCACCACCCTTTTTCAAGCTACTAACACTCCACTTTGTAACCACCATAAATGTCTGGCGAAGGGGCTCCTAACATAGTGAATGGAATGTTTTGGGGTTTGTTTAGATTTTTCTTGGTAGGAATGAATTATTGAAGTATTAGGTCATACAGGTGTTCTTTTATCCACAGCGTATGTTCTCTGTGTTATGGCGCCCGGGTTTTTGTTGTAGTATCAATTTACATCTTCTAGGCTTTTTGGCATTCCGAGTTCTATTTATAGAATGAGGTTCTTTCCGTTTAGTGGACGCTTTGAAACCTTAATCCTTCGCAAAAATCGAAAATTTTTCACGTGACTTTTCAGTTTTATTGAATTATACTCTCATTTCTCAAGGTCATTTGGTCTCAGACTTCATATACTTTCTCTTAAGGTGGGTATCTATTGGCTGAGCTAAACAACCTCCCTCTTTCTGTCCCGTTTTGCCATTAATTCCGGCGTTGAGCTGAGTTTCAATGTCACGTGCTTTTCTTGTTCGGCTTGTCGGCAATGTTGCGTGTTGTAATTTAATTATAACATGGAGTATGTACTACATTTATCTATCTAGTATTCATTGATACTGACATTGTAGGCACAAATTGGATTATTTTTCAATTTCATTTATTCAGTGCTCACCATAAAATAGGTTTCTCATCACAAGGTCAAAAAACTAAAATTTTTCAGGACACAATTCTGCTATCAGCATCAAGCATCAGACAGAGAAGCAGGCCAGAATGTTTTTGTCTGTGCTTGAATATTGGTGGTTTACTATTAATATTGCACTTAAAATTTATATTATAGAACTCGGACTGGCCATGCCTAGCAATGGCTATATCACTTAATCAACATTGTTCAAGGATGGATTTATATAATACGAATGAGGATAAATGGCCATTGCGGCTCTTCGTGAGTGCTTGAAACTTCTGAGACCTCTCTGTGAGTATGAAATTGTACTCACTACGTTGTTGATAGGTTACTCTGTTGTTGTAGGCCATTCAATCATTATTCAGGCCGAAGACTGACCAATGGCCCCACCTGATCGTATGCACTACCAGTGAGATTGTCATTGCGTCAACGGTTGTCTACAGCAAGATAGCTCATTATTATTTTGTGATTAGTGATCCACTCACCTCTGAAAACCCCGTTGACAAATTCCAATTAGATTAAGAACTTCGGAAATCCGACAGTTTCCGTAAATCTCGACACGTACGTCGACCATGCATTTAATAAACCCAAACACTCTAATATGCAAACCTGTCATTTAGTACCTTGAATGCTGAATTTGGGCTTGTTCTTGTTATTGTTTTCTTGTTCGTGCTTATCACTTTGGGATGTAAATGGCAGTTACCTACACTCATTTCTTTTTTATCATGATCAGAGTCCAGGTTTATCTTGTTAGCCAAGTCCATACATGTAAGCCACAAAACGGCACAAACCTCATCGTGAACATTTACAAGAACGCAGATCTATTTTGGGCATTGAGAGGAGGTGGTGGTGGAACATATGCAGTTGTTCTCTCTGCGACACACATAACCCACGATCTAGTACCTCTGACGGCCATCAGCGGCTTTGCCAACTTCACGTCTCCCGACATTGCGAAGAGCGTGATCACTGAATTTATAAGGATCCATCCTTCCCTCGCTGATTCCGGATGGGGAGGATCCTCGTTCTTCTCTCAAGGGTTACTAAGTTATCTCTTCGCCGCACCCAATGTCACTGTTACTGAAGCTAATACTATATTGGAGCCATTCTTGGCCTTCACCAGAAATACCACGGGGCAGGAAGTTCGAAATGATGTGGTCCCTTATAACTCTTACTACGCCTGGTTTTCAGCCTCGTTTAGCAAGGATGGCGATACAGGACATAATACTGAGTTAGGATCCCGTCTCCTTCCTCGTGACCTTTCTGAACAAGATCCGGGAAAGGTTGCGGATATCTTGTTAGCCCTCCCTGCGGGCTCCGGTATCAAGTATGTTCTACTTAATTTATGCTACTCTCCCTTTCTCAACTGATATCTCTAAGCCTCGTTGCGGGTGGTGCAGTGTCAAAGGTGGACCCTGAGACAACTGGTCTACATCCAGCCTGGCGTAAAGCACTCGGACTTGCTTATTTTACGGAAAGTTGGGCAGATGGGGACCCTGCCTCTGTTATCCAAGATGTAAGAAAGAAGATCGAGAGGGGTGTTGACATACTAGAAGGGCTTGGATCAGCTACATACTTCAATGAGGCGCGCTTTCAATATTTAAATTGATTTCTTTTATACTTATGATCATTGTAGGCCTCACCTTTTGAGAAGGATCCCCAGAAGACTTTCTTCGGTTCTCACTACCAGAGACTCAAGACCATCAAGAACAAGTATGACCCAACGGGCTTATTCATTGTTGCAGGTGGTGTGGGTTCTGATGATTGGGATAGTAGTCTGAATCACCGTAAGTAAATCTTCTAGTAGGAGTGATGTACAATTCCTATTCTGCACCTTTTTGTCTTCCTCTTTATCAATATAAGTATTCCATAACGACGATCACAAACGTGTTCCCCACGTTTTTGGTTGGCAGTTTGTATCACTCATAGACTCATGGTCATGCCAGTGCAGTACAGGGACAGATGTATGTACGGGCCTTGTTGCAGGTCGCATTCAGGCGGAAAATCTTGGTTATGTCAATAGTCAAATGGGATAAGTTAACGAGTCAACTCGATATATAATGTCACTAATGGTCCTAGCAACGACCTGTGGATAGGGTTCATCGTCAATGCACTGCAGGGTAATACACGCACATCAGAACTACAGTGGTAAGAATCTGGTGCCCTGTGTTTGAGGAGTAACCGGGACACGGCGAGTGTTCTTGGTTCGAGTCTAAGCTCTTCACAAAGGGCATTACCTCTCCAAAGAATCCGAGGGTGTATTGTACTACGTGCGATTGAGTCAGATTGACCTCGCCCATAGCACTCCACCGTGCACAATATTAAGATGGGGGGAGGGGGGTCAGAACGAGGCTACAGTTCTTTACGCCACTAAAGTTCCACGCACCTCGTTGCCACAGCCATGTTGATTAGTGCTGTTCGAGGATCATTCATTTCCCCAAATGTCATGGCTTTAAATTTAGTGAGTAGCCTCTCCATTGAAGTTGGTGCGGCCTTACCAGACTGTCAACGATCACGGATTTTGTAAGTATGATCCCGTAGAGCAAGACTACTCTATAGATATCTATCGAATGCGCGAGACTGGCCAGTCCAGCAGGTCTCAACAAGTTGAGAGGCGAATAAAAGGCTGCAAAAGGCTGGTCTTGATATATGATAGCCGAATTCCGATGCGTGGGGAGATTGATCTCATTCACGTGGAACCGCATATTTTTTTTTCTTACACTTTCAAGTTGAACCTGGCAAGCCCGGGCCAAAGAACGCAGAAACTTGAGCTCATAATGCATCGAGGACGTCTCTAAAGGATTATCACTTCATATTCTCTCCGCGGACCTCAGAAGCGACAAAGCGAGCGGGCTTTTCTACTATCAAGGATTGGTCCGAAGTTGTCGAGAACGAAGTACAACCTTAACGCTAGAGTAGCTACTAGCTCCAAACCAACCGAAATATGAGGGGAGCCGGCGAACTAGGGCGTGATTCAAGCCTCTTGGGGTTTCAAACACGGCCTTCATGGCCTCCCCTTTCATTTGCAATCGTATCAGACTTGCCACCATGGTTTTAAGCGATGCACACTCCACCAGCGCTCACACTAGGCCACATCAAGTACCGAAGGTTGTTTGAGCCGAATCTGACCCTTCGTATCCCGAATCAAGCGCTGGGACCGAAAATCTATAAATGCAGTTGGGAGACTCTCAAACCTCAGTCAAATCGACTACTCTTCCAGATCGTCACTCATCCTCTATGCTCTTCTCAACTACATTTGTCGCTGCGCTCTCCGTCATGGCAACTCTTGTTGCTGGCTCCCCAGTTGCGGAGCAAGCAGGAGAGAACGTATGTCGCATGTATGCCGCTATTTATTAGCGTTCTGATATTGTCTGGTTTAGCTCGTCAAGCGCGAGACGTCGTACGGAAACCCCGACCTCGTCACCGACCAAGGAAATCGGTTCAAATTGAATTTCGGGAGCACTAGCGGCCACCCTAACGCATGCCCTGGGCACTATATCTGCTGTGAGCCATGCTTCGAACCGCGTTGTACTGAGAATCGACCTCTAACATATATTTTATAGACATTTCTAAGAATGGGAATGCTCACGGTGATGTCTCCCTTGGCAACCCCGACGATATGGTCGATGAAGGAAACCGCTGGGTAAGCTGAGACTCCACGCAAAGATACCCGATGCATGTACCAACCTTTATGATTCTAGCGCTTGAACTACGGCAGTACAGGCGGTCACCCAAATGCTTGCGACGGTCACTATATGTAAGTTTTACATACCTTTCAGCTTAAAACAAATTTCTGACCTTCATAAATAGCTGCTATATCTCCAAGTAGTTTAATGTCGGTTCACTACCCCCTTGTATCATGTATTGCTAGATTGTACAATTTATTGTATCAAGCACGCTTACATGTTGACTCTTCTGACACTGATACTGTCTCGGTCCTCTCAAGTGATCAGCAATTCCCTTGAGCTCTATCCAAGCCTAGTGGTGGCGGATACATCGCGGTGGGAGTCTCGTCGTCTTCATCCCGCCCCCAGCCGACTTGAACTATTATGCGATATTATGACCTTTCAGTGGTTATAAAAAGCCCCATTGACACGAACTTAGGGTCATTGTCTTCGAATTTCCAAGATGCTAGTGCTCAACCCATTCCAAACTTCCAGAAATACATGGGCCGCGGCGTACACAGTACTTGAACCAAACAATCGCCAGAGAACCCCGAAGACACGGATACACTAGCCATTTATCTATTGAGCACTTTAGTGTCCACGGTATCTGACGTCACTTACGTCCAGGACTAGGCCTTGACAGCCCTCCTTAGTTCGACTATTTTTTTTTTTAGTCCAGTCTAGATATCCGTACCTCCGAGGTATTGGTTTCTGGTCTGCACCACTACAATAGATTCCGTCCATTCCTGATGATAGCCATTTCAACATGGAGCCTAAAATCTTCTTGCAAGATTATTATGGCATGCACCCAAGACTTAGTGCCGCAGAATTAACTTTATGACTCAACGACGGGATGTACGTGCCAGGACGCCTAATGGCTCCGTCAATATGATTAACATCAACTCTTGGGTGGCTCGTCCTTACCCGGTAAAAACATCCAAAAAACTAACGGTATTGGTGGGACTTGGGATTTCGGCGTGTTCGCCCAACCGTCCCTTTAATAGGTGTCTCAATTTTCGCCGAAAATATCGGAATACCCCTTGGACCTGTTGGGCACTAGGCAGCGGGGACAAAATGGATGGCGTAAATAGATGAGGGCCCAGGGGGGGGTGCAAAAAAGCAGGTTGATTGTGACAGGGTGTTGATGAGGAAATTATTCAGATAGGTAGGCACAAGTGGTCATGGGGGGAATGGTGTTTAATTCGGGTGTTTACATTGGTTTATGTAACTTTAAACTTTGAGAGATGATCGATGATCTGTCAGGGTCTGTCAAGTATCAACGGAGGCAAGCAACGAAATACACCACGCGTAGCACGTGTCTAGTGTCTAAGCATCACAAGATGTGACTGAGATTTCGTAACGCGGCGTTACCATACAAGAACTTTCAGAGCCTGACTTGAGCAGGCTGTTGGCAGGCTTTACCATCCACAAAAGTACCTAGTGACAGCGACTATATCATGATGTCCACCAGCAAAGCCGATAAACTGGTAGATTCCCACCAATCTGGATTTCGTCCATTTTTCCAACATGGGGACAACTGGGGTGTTGCTTGTTGTGTTGGTAGAAAAGCTGAGTAAGTTTGGTGACGCCAATGGTCCGACAATGGTACATGGTATTGTAAATGTAGCGGAACCCCATGTGTGGTGCCTCTGGATGCTCAGACAACACCACGTGAAAGGATGGTCCATCGATGTGGTGCAAGGAGCAGTGTTTGCCAAGGAGGTCCATTAGGAAGAATCCTGTGGTTTGGCGTTTGACTAATAGGCGCAATTCAGTGAATATTTTGGCGCTTCATCTGCAATCTCGGTGTGTGAACAGGCTTGGTGCGGCATTTTCTCGAATAGCCTGTGGGGGTATCCTCTTTCCGAGATCCCACTAAACCTGTGATGCTATGAGTAGCTCCATCATACGGCAGTCAGAACAACAAGACCTTATGATGTTCGCGCTATTCGAGGATCAATTATCCCTTGAACGACAGGTAAATAAATCACTGCGTCCATTTTGTCATACTTTATTATGCTAATAATGATGGTATTTATTTTACCGAGCGGGACCCGACTCCTGAGGCTTGGTGACTGGATAGGAAGTTCAAGGCGAGCCTTGCTGCACATGTCAGGAAGCAATATGTAACAAAAACAATTATACATTCATCCTATCCTCTTTCTCTAGGCGCGCCGACCGGTAGAGCCTTGAATCTTGGAGTTGGAAAAGCTCAAGACAAGTCTTGCTATATTGTCAATCAAGTAACCGATGTGTGAATAAATAACCACCGCGCGCCGTGCGACATTTTATCTCACTCCACGCGCGCTGACTGGTAAAGCGTTGCATTTTGGAGTATGTTTCTTATTGGGGTCCAATCTTACAAACTTACATTAGGTCCCACATGTAATAATGTAAGTAATCCTTAATACACCCAAAATATCTCATAAACAAGAGTATAGAAAGGGTACGTTAGCTAGTGAGGTACGGCATACCCCATGGTTTTCGGGTTTCAACACAGGTTTTATAATCTCACCTTCGCGTTACATGATCATATTTGTATACACTCATACGTCCGGACCACGTACTCCCAATCTCCAGTCAAATCGACTACTTTTACAGATTGTCATCAATCCGAGTCCGCCATGCTTTTCTTCACCATCTTCGTCACTACTCTTTCCGTCATGGCAGCTTTTGTTGCTGGTTCCCCCGTTGCCGAGCCAGGAACAGATATAGTGTGTCGTATATACATACACTACTTAACAGCGCTTTTGATGCGCCAGGTTTAGCTTGTCAAGTGCGAGACGTCGTATGGAGACCCTGATCTTGTCACTGACCAAGGAAACCGCTTCAAGCTGAACTTTGGAAACACCGACGACCACCCAAATGCGTGTCCTGGACACTTCATCTGCTGCGCGTCGCTCTTCGAAAAGAACCACAGATCATCTAGTAATCTGAATGGTATTTTTCAGATATCTACAAGAATGGGAATGCTCACGGCGACGTCTCACTTGGCGACCCCGACAATATGGTCGACGAAGGCAACCGTTGGGTGAGCTGATATTGCAAGGGGTGTAGGATATACATATTGATTTGTGCATTCACCACTTCCAGCGCTTGAACTATGGAAGAACAGACAGCCACCCTAACGCTTGTGATGGTCACTTCATGTAAACCTTTTCATATCTTTAATCCAAAAATATACTGACACTCGCATTTAGTTGTTATATCTACAAGTAGAATGCCTCCCGCATGTCATTTACTAGTTCCTGTGCCATGTACTACTAGTTTATTGAAGTATAAACGTTGACACCTCATAGCGGATATCTGGCTGCATTTTCTCTGGCGTCTGGGAAACTCTATGATCCCTCCAGACACGGTAGCGTAATGCGGGAAATTTTTCCTGACCCGTTAATTAGGCTCTACTTATTGTTGATTCCCAGTCCAGACACCAGAAGCTGCCCCCATTTGTGCGGCAGCAGCAAATCCCTTCGTCTTCCTCCTGAGCGGCGGTCTCTCGCCTCCTATACTCAACAGCTATCGATCTATACACATGACCGTCTGCCAGCCATCCGGGGCTGAAGACCACTGCGGTAAAAAATCCAAGGTTCGAAAAGTCAGTATTGCCTGTGGGTATCACTACTGATCCCTCCACGTCTGAGCTCTGAGTCTTATCTTGTTAGTAATTGTGACGGCTCCTACGTACAAGATGTATCTGGCAAGAAAGCTCGCCATGGAAGATCAAAGTATGTATTGACTCCACGCGGACCACGCCGCACACTTTCACGATTAATTCCGACTAAGAAACTCGCCACATCCGAGGAAATATACTTCCTCCCCTATCTCCGGCCTATAAGATCTGATGCGGTGGGCTGCTTGAACATTCGTTCCCACTCAAACAGCATGCCTATCTCAAAGAATTTTGCTCTATACACCATACTCTTTGCTTTGGTATTTTTTATCCAAAGTGCCATAGCTGCGCCTGGGCCCCAATTGGATCCTCCGAACCTTTGTAAATTAGCGTGTCGTAAGTGCTACTTAACTCTCAATTACCATAGATTGTTCACCTAGGGCCATCGTCAGCACCACTAATGAAGTGTTGCAGTCATGAGCCTTTAGAGATGTACGTTCTAGAGCCTTAAGTAATTACTCGATCTGAATGCAACGAACCCTTAGATGTTTACCAGAGTGCTAATGGTAATTCAAATGACACAAGCGTGGAGCAGGCCTAGCTTATATAAAGTTTCTTGGATCTGGTCCTAGTCTCAAGGTAGTTAGTGGACATTGGGGGAGGGGGAAGATGACTCGGATTGAATGAGTGGACATTAGCGGGAACTTCTAATAACTTGAAACACTTGATATTATGTTGTTTTCTTTTGTCCATTCCCATGACTCAGGCACCTTCCTGCATGCCTGGTTGATTTTAAGAACACCTAGACGATGAAGCACGTAACGTTACGCGTTTCTCTCGTGCCTAAGAGTGGATACTACGAACTGTGGCTGTTCAAGATTCGGGCCTCCACGTCCTATCATAAGTAACTGGGCTCACATTCCATTGAAGATGGTGTCTGTGGCTATAGCCTATTATCCGATTGTGGGGCAAAATTTGACGTGAGGATATCAATGGACTCATGTGCGCACGAGTCAAGTACAATCCTGCTTATCTTGTTCTTTGGAAATCCTACGATGTGTGTATAAGGGCTTCTATGTATATTTACTGTTTTCATCTATCGTTTGTCAAAATTCAGTTTCAACACATACTTTCTAATGTGCATTCCGTCATCCATCACATAGCCATATAGCGGAAGGATTGGAGCAAAGTAGGAGAATCTAAGAATTGAAAATTGGTCTTCCCGCTTTCGAATATTCCTTATCACCCACACCTAGTAAGCTCTTTGCCTTATCATGCAGTACTTTGAGTGGCTCCCACGTACAAGATACACCCAAGAGAACCCGTCACGGAAGGTCGAAACGGTCGCATACCCCACACCGCATACTCCGAATATTAGGGATTCTGATCAAGAAAATATCCGAGGAAATACGTGTTCCCCCTATCTTTGGTCCTATAAGAATCAAGGTGATGAGCTGGTTGAGCATTCGTTCCAACCTGAACAATATGCCTGCCCCGAAGAACTTTACCCTCTACACCATACTCTTTGCATTATGTTTCTTTCAGAGCGTTGTGGCTGCCCCTGGGCCCCAGGTGAACATCCCCACTTGCGAAACGCTCTGTGGTAAGTGTTATTATGGTCTTCATTATCAAGCTCTTGTTGATTTAAGGCCACTTGTCAGCACCGGAATTCAAATGTTGTGCCATCAAAACGGGAAATATGTATGTGTTAGATCTCCTGTTGACTACAAAACCTGATTGTCATCGACTCTTAGCTGTCTTAGAGAATGCCCGTCTCTCTAGGTGGTGGCTGAGAGGACCGCCTAGCAGAAACCATTGAGGGTTCTGCTGGAAATTTGGTAAGTCGCCTAACGTGGGCTTCCAACCGAAGCTTAGATACGAATTTTCCAGGACATTTGTAGTTGCTTTAGGACGCACTTTGTAGTTGGAGGCTAGAAATTGATTTTCACATTGTTGTTACACTGACGTTCGCCTATGAATGCTTGAACCGAAAAGGAGATTCACGAGGTTTACTTTGACTTGACGTTAGATTCTGGCTATCCTAGTTCTGCGCTCCATCAAGACTTTATAATCATGAACATACTGGGTAGAGTCAGGTTGAAGCCAAGTTTAAAATTTGGACGTTCAAATTCAAATCAAACGGTTGGTTTTGGTGACTCAGTTCAGACGAGTCACATCACAGCAGATCACGAGCTGTGACAATTCGAGTTTCGTGACTAGGGACTCGGACCCAACCTGCCAACCAACCAACCAACCCCAACGTTCATGACAGGTAATTCCAACTTAAGTGGTTGTTTTACCCTGCACATCCGACAAAATTTATGAGCTTTACGTCGACTATTGAGCGCCACACTCAACAAAGCCATGTATCTGGAACAATATTGCTCACGCCATCTCGGAAAAGGAGCGCAGCCCCTGAAGTGAAGGATGAGATTCCTCGTAGACCAACGACCACAGAAATCTGGAGGTGGACATTTACTCGCGATGCCGTTGCTCCTTGCTTTATTGATGATATTTTTAACATGGAAGAGAGCACAGGAAAAGGTGCGTTCCTATTTAGATTTGACAGGCTCACCATTAAACACATGCTTGAAGAGGCCGATTTCTTTTGGCTTGGGCGGGTTCCATGTCGAACAGTTCAGATCGTTGGGCTTATTGTAGGTGTGCGAGTTTTAGAGAAGGGGATTCAATATAGTAGTTCGTACTTTTTAGTTATTTTTCTTTTTCAATGCTCATAGATGTCACAGTTGATGACGGCACTGCAGTAATCGATTGTTTTCGCCGAGAGCCAGCACCCCAGGGTACTGCGCATTCCCATCCGGGTTATGCCCCCCCGCAACAAGTACCCCCGAAACCCATAGGACCCGTAGGCACTGCTGTGATAGTTGTAGGGAAAGTCGCTAGAAGACATGATACGAGAGAAATTAAAGTGAATAATATAGGTGTGAAGCTTGTTCTTTGCTCGGGGTCCGAAAATAAATAACGGTTTCTACCAGAAAAATGTAGCTCATCTAACGACGAACCAATTCATTGGCAAAGGGTTCGCGCTCTCCACAAATCATCGTATTCCCGCCCCGAAACATTTGTAATTCCAACAATCACCGCCTCATATACTTCATCATCCAAACATGTACCAGGTGGTTCTTCTCATCCAATAGCATTAACGACACCATCCGATGTATCTGCTACCCCTGCTTCATCTGCAGCATCAAGTCCGGTGAAACCAGCAAAACCACAATCTTCGCCACCCAAACTTCGACATCCATCAAGATTGTCTTCAAGACACCTGACTGATGTAACTTTTCAGAAATATATGATGCACTATATGCACCACACTGCAACAGACCCTCCATCTATAAATGAGGATTCAGATATGGAGACAATATCATACTCACTTTCTAAAGTTCCGTCTACGCCGACCAAGTTGTCACGATCCAGACACTTGGATGAGACCCCACGCCCAGGCCCTTCAAGATCAGTTCATCGTACTCCACGTCCCCGCGAACCTCCCGGCCGTTTGACCTTCACAAGTGATATGCAACAGCCGGCTGGGCCTCGAGGATTTACACTGTCTCATCTCCGTCGAGTGCCGGAACTAGCAGATATGGCACGCCGGGTCGTAAAAGCCGAAGCAAAGCGCCGGGCAAGGGAGGAGAGAAAGAAAGCTAAAGAGGCTACTGAGCCGTATGCACGTTCAAAAAGTATCCAAATTGCGTCTCAGCTTGAAGCTAAGGAGAAAATTGGGCCTCGGGCTAAACGTCTTTTTCAATTCGCTGCCGTCCGACTTCTACGCGAGGGTAGCATCGTACTTTGGGACGGTTCAGTACGACCACTACCTAACCCTCGTAGTTCTGCGAATAGCATGTGGAAAGCTGACTCAACATCAAATTCAACGCTGGGAGCCGACAGTACAGTTTTTTCTTCTACAAGTGGAACCCAGCCAGAAGAACTTGATGAAGACGATGTTAATGAACTTTCCGATCCAGAACAAAACGAAGAGGCCTACCACCCGCTCACGCCAACCTTCCTATCCTTGCATGTGGAAAAGGCGATCGGAGCACTTGCGAACGTCCCCACAGTAAGAGTTGGACAAAGCCGTTCTGGGCGCGGATTTACGAACGAAGACATTCTGAAGTGTTTGAGAAAGGATGATCGGTGGCGATATGCCGGGAGCTGGCACGTGGACGGAGCGCTGGACTACTTGAAGACGGAGGGGCGCGCCTGGTGCGTTGGCAAAGGGAAGTGGGAACTGACTGTATAAGTGACGACTTGCATTTTTTTTACAATGGAAAGGCCTGGAATAATTCACCTCATGCTCTGATATGCTGTTAATTATATCTATCGATAGAATGCTCACATGCTTGAAAGACCTTTAGCCGTTGTGAATATTTTCAAGAAAAGGTTCATGTAAGAGATACTCTATCAAAAAACGTTTTACTTTCCCCTTCTCGACAGGTGACTTAACATGAGGATGAGAGGATTAAGGAATCTTTTTTCTAGCCCAACTCGGCCGGGGCGGCACATTTAATCATACAAGGAGACGATCCAAAACACAAGGAACATGCTTGGGGATCACTATTTCCTCACGAGTAAAGTGAATGTTTAGTGCTTCAAGTTATCATACTCTCGGACGACTGGCCGGTACGGCTCCATTACTTAGCTCTCGTAGCTGTGTGAATATTAGTGACATGTGGAACGTTGGGCGCTAGCTCGAACTCTCGCCACTGGAAGTGTTGGGTGCCTCCTAGGGGGGGGGGGGGGGGGGGGTTGGGGGGGTTGGAAGCTAGCTGCTCGAATGAAACCTAGAAGCTTTTCATTCCAATGGCCATAATGTCGTAAAGTAGGGACTAGGCACTACCATCAGGTTCAACTTTCTGTCAACTCCATTCCTGACTTCGACTTAGAAGTTTTCCAGACCCTGATTAAAGCGCCCGAAGTCTTTTATAAACTAATCATGGCGAACAAGGCGTTCTATCACTTCATACGCCTGTGAGAGTCATGGAGGACAGTTTACTCATCGCATTGGTATCGACACCAATCGTTTTCCTCGCTTTGAAACGACTCCAAGCCCCCAGCCATGTGAGCTTCCTTAGAAATCCACTTCGCATAGGTGCCTTGCTCTTGCTCAGCTCGACTTACCAACGACCGGATATGAAAACCGATTGATGACATACTTTAGTTCGCTGCGGTTTCTCAAGGAGGCAGATGCAATCTTGCGAACTGGAATCACAAAGGCAAGTTTTATTCGTTGAGGGCCCAAGATCGAACGTAGCTGAAGACTCGCGCTTGAAATGTAGTACCACGGCAGACTTTACAAGATTCCACAGATGAACCAATGGGTCACTGTTGCTTCCACGCATGACTTTATCGAAAACATCCGAACAGCACCAGAGCATCTTCTTTCTATGGAGGCAGCGGAATATGATATGAGCTCTTATCAAGGTTTTCCGAGATTAGTACTCTCCTTATATCGGCATTACTAGCTATTACAAGTTGACTATACCTTTGGCCCCCAAGTCAAAGTCAACACATATCACGTCGCGGTGATTCGTAAAATTTCTCTCACCCAGAACCTCAATACGATCTTTCCCGAATTTATGGATGAAGTTGCCCACGCCATCGAGGACTAGGTCGGCCAGAAAACAGATAAACATGGTATGTAGTAATCTGCGGGTACTAATTAAACAGATAGCTTACCGGTCCAATCCAGGGTGGGCCTCCATTCCATTTTTCTTCGATGCGCGAGAGAGCCGCGAAAAGCGATAACCTCGTAGCTCGAGAAGCTGATGATCTGAGTCTGAGACATCGATTAACCGGAGCAGGTCCAAATTATCTCGCTTTCGGTGGGGGATGACATGTCTGGTAAAGTCCAAAGATATCCTTGCCCACAATACGCCTTGATTCTCATAATTCCTTGTTAGTCTTGGAAGATTTTTTATTGTGATGGCCATGAAAGAATTTATAGCCCGCCTCGTCATGCAATACGATTTCAAGATGGAACATGAAGGTATACAACCAAAGGACGAATGGTTTGGCTCGAACTGCATACCGAATCGACATGCAAAGATCATGTTCAGAAGGCGTTCGCCCACGTCATGACACCCGACGATAAAAAGGTTGCTTTGTAGGTTTTGCATATGCATTATTAATTGTTATCTGTAGTTTCTATGAATCTAACCTATTTTGATTGCTGTTCAATTTTCACCACCCAAAACCGAGGGATCCGAGACCAAAGGATGGCTCCAGGTTTATATTTGACCAAGACAAGTTGATAGACAGACGTACAAGGCACATAATTGGATTTGTTTATAATTTATTTCTACAACAGCGAAAATCACTGCTCTTTCTTTCTTCCTTCCTTACATAGGCAATAATTACCATCCACCCTGCCCTCCTTGATATGAACCAGGCCCGCCTGGGAAGTGGGGAGGAGGCGACGATGTCTGATGAGGATTTGCACCTGGAAATCCGGGGGCGGCTGGGAATCCCGGACCACCTGGCGGGGGACCAGGGGGGGGTCCGTAGCCGCCTTGATGTGCTCCATAACCACCCTGGTCATGACCTCCACCAGGGCCACCAGGGAAGGATGGGGGTCCTCCAGGGAAAGATGGGGACGGCCCACCCGGGAAGGAGGGAGGGGGTCCGCCTGGGAAGGACGAAGCACCTCCAGGGAATGAGGGAGGTGGGGAAGAATACGACGGAGCGTATGATGGTGTGTATCCAGAATGGCTGGGTGCCGCAGGGGCGTGGGGCGGCGCTGAACCAGGGAATGACGGTGTCGATCCAGAGAACGACGGGGGAGGGCCCGCCGGCGGCGCATAGGTAGGGGTGTATGAAGATGTTGGAGCCCCGGCGGAATACGATGGTGCCGATGGCGGTTTCGCTCCTTCATTATAATACGATGCAGCTTGTCCAGTTGATGATGGTGGAGCGGATTGTGCTGGTCCAGAATAACCACCAGGAGCAACACCCGAATAAGCGCCGGGAGCACCAGGAGCGCCATCCCTTCGCCCGCCCCCTCCTGAACCGAATATTTGTTGGGCTTGGGAGACACCAGGGATCTGGGTGGCGTAGCCCTGTAAAGTGTGTTGGAATTGAAGGCCTTGTGCTTCAGCATAGGTACCTTGTGCCGCAGGCTTTCCACCGTCGCCAGCGGCACGGATGTTTTCATGATTGCGAACAGCATTTTTTGTAAGGCGCTGGAGGATCTGCTTCTCACGTTTACCCAGCCCTTTCACCCAGTTATGCATGCACTGAATCATTTCTCGCTGAACCTTGGAATTTCCCTGGTGGAAGTCAGGATGGAACCTAACGTGTTTTTAGTCTGGATTAATCTGGTGATTTCGGTGGACCCAAACTCACAGGCATTGGAGAATTTCCTCGGTGATGGCGTGAACATTCTGTGATGTATCGTCCCAAGCCTTGGTGACCAAGCCTACAGTGTTTATCTGGAAGGCAGGTAAGCTCGACGGACCTCAGAGAACGGGTATGTACGCACAACAACGATTCTGGCAATCTGGCCGGCTGGTTCGTTGAGGATAAGATTCTGTTTAGAAATCTATTAAAATCTGGCCGATAGCTGTGTTTAATCACGTACAAAATGGTCCTTGCTCAAGAACGAATGGGTGGGGTCGGACTGTACAGATTTTAAGGTTGAAATAAAAATTTTAAAAATGCCAGAAAACGCACAGCTCGGGGATCATTGAACACTTCGTATTGATCATGGCTATTGATTACCTCTCCGGAAACCTCGTGTAGGCCTGCCGTTGTTGTCTTCAATATGGGCTTGAGGAAAGGCTGTAGAAACAGATTAGCTTTCTTGGTCTCAGGCTCTTGTATTTAATTAAGGTATACCTCCAAAGTGGTGAAGACAAAGACTATCAGGATAGAATTAGACAGTCAAGATGAATACAATACCAAAGACATACCAGAGATCGAATCAACAAGCTTATCGATCATTGGTCCAAGTCCGGGAATCTTCTCTGTGACCCAAATGTTAAGCAAAAGTGAAGGTATGAACGACCGAAGCCGACGGACCAATGGTCTTCGAAATCTTCTTCATTACTATGGGAAAACTATATCAAGATCACTGATGACTGATAGTGAAAAATCGTACCTGAGTCCCTAAATGTCAAGACCTGCCAAAGGACGGCGTGGAGCTCCTGGGGACTCATATCCTCAGGCCTCTTCCCGCCTTGTGCGGGTCCAGCTCTGATCCTCTCGACAGAGTCAAGATCGCGTGACATCTCCCCACCCACACCACCAGGCAAGTTGAAGAAGAGATCGCGAAGCATATCGCCAGGGTTTGATGGACCACCTCCGGGACCGCGGGATTGGCTCTGTACAGAACGAGCTTTGTCGAGCTCTTTGTTGAGATCTGATACGGAGGCCTGTGGAAATTTGGGTAAGACACAACCATCGAGTAGGACGCAAGCAACATACTTGACTCTGTAATGGACAAACGAGCGAGGTCGGTTCAGTGAGCCAATATGTAAAATAATGAACTATACCAGATGATCCGTGGCCTCTACATAATTTTTTTTTTCGTTGAGTGAGGTTTATGTAGATGGATGGACAAGACCTCTCACCTCCCAACATGGAATGTGCAAAATCGTTTCCACCAAAAGTTCCTAAACAAGCTGTGTTGAACAAAGCCCTTTCGATTTCACAGAACAAACCAACTGACCAGTGACAATAGGCGCCACCCATTTTCCATTGGGTGCTTGTATCCTTACCTGGTCACCGACATGCAAAAAGACGTCTGCGTGGCCTAGGGCAACTAGCACCAATTCACAGAAGTTGGAATGAGCAGTGAAGTCCTCGAGCGTATGCAACTGTACATATTGGCCGTTCATCAACACCGACCAACTGATATTTCTCAGAAGCTTACAGCAGTTCCGAGAAGTCGATAAGCTTCGTATTCATCTTCTTTCCTTCCTTGAGAACGATGCTGGCGTCCAAGGTGTATGCATCGCTCTAAGGTACGCCTGACGAGAGCTTTCGAAGTATCCCAAGAACCTTGTTCTGAGGGAAATTGTCAGAACTACGGAGAGAGTGTGAGGCGTATGTGAATGGCCACCATTTGCTATATAATTTTTCATCCCAGTCCGGGGATCTACTTCAAGTTCCCTTGGCTATCACAGGTAAAGCGTTAGGTGTTGGAATGATGGGCAAGGTATTATGTTTGCGTACGTCGACAGGTCCGCGGAGTCTGTTATCATAAGCTCTAGGGTCCTCGCCATCGCCATAGCCTTTAGGGTTGTCGATGTGCTCAGTCTAGAATCTAAATGAGGACAGGTTGCATGCTTCTTCTTCAGGGACACATACCGGAAGGTAAACGCCAAGCCGTTCTGGGGTCACTTCGAATTCGTTGGTAGCATATCCATGGGCCTGAATGGGGTTGGGTGGCGGTTCGTGAAGAGTGAAAACAGGGCTGGTTGCTGGACTCACCATGAAGCCAAGAACCATGATCAAGTTCATTATTGTCTAGAGTATAACGGACACAATCTGTCAAGATCGTAATTTTGGGTCTGCAAGGGGAAACGGACCTGTTTGGGCAGTTTTTTCAATGTAGCGATATCAATCGCCTAATTTTTCATCATGAGCGTCGGTCTTGTGGGTTTTCCCAATATGCGTACCTGACTGTAATCCCGAAGCCAATTACTGTACGCCATTGTGAATTAAAAACAAGATCGTGTACCCGCGCACGGTGAGGAAAGAGCTTACCCAAAGTACACCCGTTTGATGTCTAAACCATTGAATTTGTGACCTTTCGACAACATAGAGGCGAGGGCGAACCCTCCTCCGCTTCCTCGCTTTATCAACTCGGCAAGTGCATCTTCCTGGGTCACGCTAAATACCTCGCCACTGGAATATTAAGAGATCGAAACGCACGATATCTCCATGTCTGAACGCCCTGCCTTCCATATAGGCAAACCTGCACGATAATGAGCGCGATCGGGGAATATCCATCCGCGATTTAAACTTACGAGGGAATGTTTCCTGCTCCAAATGCATAGACGCCATTTCCTGAGAGACAAACGGCGAATATGAATACCAGGAGTAGGAGAATGGTTATATTACTGGGCATTGTGCCAGAATCTCGACGTTAGGAACTGTGAGATGACTGGAACACGGAAAGGGGTATTTATGCACGGAATAGAAGTGAGGCTGTTCAATTTGTGCCGTGGAGCTTATTCCATTTCAGGCCCTAGGCGGTGCAGCAAAAATTGCGAGTTTTAGACTTCCCGGTGGCAAAAAATATAGGAAAAAAGACTGAAAACTGCAGGGAAATCAGTAGTATATACTCAGGGAGGCTCTATGTGCAATGTTTGGGTATTGGGGATAACTACGAGATTTCCAGCATGCAGGGAAAAGCGCCCAGCCACCGCCAAATGCCGAAATCTGTTTTGGGCCAATTTTTTTTTGCTTGTCATCGTTGACTTTCTCCCCCACACTCTACACCTCTACGCCCCCGTGGCCTTGCTCTCTCTGTGCTATACTCTTTAGACTTTCACGCTCTACCTTTAATCCTTCATGTGAGTATCTTGTATGGCCTCTCAATATCCCGAAAGAACGAACCGAATTGAACCGAGACTTCGTTCAATAGCATGACGAATTCCACTACCTCCCCTGTCGTGCCTTCTGAAGTCGGATGGCAGTTCGTTCCTCAGTATTATACTTTTGTTAACAAACAGCCCAATCGTTTGCACTGTTTCTATACAAAAACGTCGACCTTCATTCATGGCACGGAGGGTGAGGATGGTAAGCCATGCTACGGTCAACAGGTGAGCATTTCTTCTTTCTACCTATACTTTCTTCTGTATTATCCTTTTTCCGTTTTATCTACAATAGTAGAGTTCATTCGCTGGACATTTCCATGTTTCAACCATTTTTTTTTGTAACAATTTATTCGTCATTTTTTCTGGCAATTCTGACTGGGGCCAACAGGAAATCCACAACAAGATCACCTCCATTGGTTTCCAAGATTGCAAAGTCTTTATCCACTCGGTTGACGCACAATCCTCAGCAAACGGCGGTATCATCATCCAGGTTATCGGCGAAATGTCCAACAACGGCGAACCATGGCGTAAATTTGTTCAGACCTTTTTCCTGGCTGAACAGCCAAATGGTTATTTCGTTCTCAACGACATTTTCCGTTTCCTCAAGGAAGAGACCGTTGAGAGTGATGACGCCAGCGAGGTAGCTGACGAGGCGGTTCCCACTGCCTCGGTTCCGGAGCCTGCTCCGGCTCCTGCCTCACCTGCCCCACCCACTGAAGATGTGTTCGAGCCTTCACGTGAACCCACCCCTCCACCACCCGTAACTGTGGCAGCGCCTGCTCCCGCTCCCGCTGCTCCCCCCGCCCCTGTCGAGGAAGCCCCCACTACAGATGTCCCTGAGCCCCCCACTATCGTTCAAACCCCTACCCCCGCACCGGAATCACAACCCCAACCACCTGCCCCTACTACTGCCCAACCTAATGGAATCCACACCCCCGAGCCCGAAAAAGCTGCCCCTGCTCCCATAGTTGAGAAATCACCGGCACCCACACCAGCACCTCAGCCTACGGCACCTTCTCCTGCTCCTGTTGTCGCTACACCACCTCCTGCGGTACAAGCCCAGCCTCCTCAGGCGGCGCCGGCGGCACCCTCGGCTCCCCGATCATGGGCCTCTCTGGCTGCATCCAATCCCCGAAAATGGGGGTCCGCTGTCGCCCAAGAGTCTCGTGGGGTCACAGAGACGCCTGTCAATCCTGCACCGGCTCCCACTGGGACGCAGACGCCACCCGCAGCTGCACCTTCTCCAGCAAGAGGACCTTCACACCACCATCAGCAGCAACATCCAGGTGGTCAGGGCGGGCATGGTGGACCACACCCTGCTTTCCTCGCTGCACAAAATGTGGCAATTGCCCAGTGCTTCGTCAAGGTTAGTCAGCATCAGTCCCGACCATAGATTTCATTCAAAGTGCTAACTCCTTCCTCTAGGGCGTCACAGAACCCATCTCTCAAACCGCCCTCGGGGATTACCTGACACGGCGCTTCGGACCTGTCAAAGAACTCGAAATTGTGCGTACCAAGGCATGTGCATTCTTAGAATTCGCCAACCTCGACTCTGCCAAGAGGGCGATCATCACCAGCTTGCCACAGGGTCAGGGCGGCGAGGGCGGTATCTGGCTCGATGTTGGTGGCGATGTTGGCCAAGTGCGGATCTCGGTTGAGACGAAGAAGGAGCGTGGTGACAGGCCGCCTAGCCGGCCTCGTGGTGGTGCACCGCCTATGAACGGTGGTGAGGGCAGAGGTGGAGGTGGATTCAGGGGAGGACGGGGAGCTGGACGAGGTGGACGAGGCGCTCCTGGGGCAGTGCCGAAGTAAAGGTCATTGATTGTTTTGTTGTATTTCTTGTCTGGATGTCGTGGTTTTATGGGACAGATTGGTGATGGCCCTTCTCAAACCCTGGTTGGGCAAGTCTTGTCCTATCGTACGTCAAGCCAAGTCCAAAAGCTCCATCTTTACGCCTCTTATGATTGTTTTCTTCCATTGGTCTCATGTGCTATCGTCGCTTTCTCCACATTTTTTTTTCTTTGACACAACACGTTCCTTCTCTTTTAACTCATTGGAATGCCAATAATTTCTCATGTATGCGTGCCTGGGTCCAGCTGGTGGTGCGATTTTAGTTTGTCTACACAGTATGCGGCGTTGTACTTGAAACAATAGATGAGAACGTAACTACATGGGATAGTACAGGAGGTGTGGTCCGATGAAATATACTGTATGTCAAAGCAAGTGTGTCGTTACAGAAGAACAGAGAAACAATGTATATCCAGATACACCAACAAGCCGCAAGCATCGAATGCCAGACCCATCAACAAAAAAGAAACCGAAAAGATATCGAGATTTGTTATTAAGGTCGATGATGTTTCATAAACTTCATTGATAGGTGGGTTGAGTGCTGTAGCAGTAAATGGGGCAAGAGCATATGAGCTGGATAAGTAAGCGTCCCAAAAGAAAGGTACAAGCCTCACGTTAGGCAGTAGACAACAATCATGATAGATGCTCCGTTATCTTGACAACTATGTGATGGGTGCTGGTTGGAAAGACATGATTTCTTCATAAAGAAGCTCCTTTAGCTGTTCTCTGCTGATATCGTCTTTATGCACTGTTTCCGTATGGAAAATTGTCAGAGAAGAATTAAAACATAGGGGATGAATAAGGCACTGACGATCAAACTCGAAGAACTCAGGATCAAGAGGAGGTGCAACGGGTTCATCATCAGGGTCGTGCTACGAGAAGGGGGTGTGAGAAGCCAAGGATAAATTGAGGACCTCCTGACGCACATATGCCTCCAGGTACGGATGGGCTAAAGCATCCTCGACCGTGATACGTTTCTTCGGGTCAAAAGTCTGAAGAAAAGCGAGATCTATTGTTAACAGTACATCATTCGGATATATCATGAAGATCATACCAAAGTCTTGGTTAGGAAATCAACTGCCAGGGGGTTAGCGTTGGGGAAGAGTTGTGCGAATGGCCTCCGCTTGCGGAATGGTAGGGCACGGATATAGTCCCGTGACCTGCGTGTTGTAATGGCATAGAATTCGTCGAGGGTGGGTGTCCCCAGAACATCAAGGATCAGAGTAAGTTGGTGGTGGTAGTCTCGCCCTGGGAACAGGGGCTTGCCGGAGAGCATCTCTGCAAGGATACAGCCGACTGACCAAACATCAATGGCCTAGACGGAAACAAGGGAACAAAAAATATGAAATCAGAAAAGTCACACAGAAATATTACAAAGGTCATCACTTTTGTGTATTGCTTGAATGTAAGCATAATTTCCGGGGCGCGGTACCATCGTGTGGCAACGTATTCAGTCATAAATCCAGTTTCTGTCCCCGAAGGCTCGGCTGTCTTCACAGACCGCGCAAGGCCAAAATCGCAGACCTTGAGGTCACAATTGGCGTTGAGGAGAAGATTTGATGGTTTGAGATCCCGATGGATGACATCCGCAGAGTGGAGCGCTTTTAATGCTCGAAGGGTTTGATAGATAAAGTATTGAGCGTGATCATCAGAGAGATCCTGTGTTCGAATAACGCGATGCATATCTGTCTCCATTAATTCTTGAATAACTGTCCAAGTACGCAGTTAGTTCAACAGGGTTGGGGTGTTTGACGATGGTACACGCACGGTACACCTCTTTGAAGGCCTCTATTGAAGAAGGTTTGATGATATCCAAAATCGAAATGATCTTAGCAAGACAATAAGCCTCGCGTAAGGGGCGAAGAGACTTAGCACTCACGTTCTCACTGACACCCGCTTCGCTCAGGAACTTGAGCAGTTTGAGCTCACGGAGTGTTCGTAAACAGAACATTGAGTGATCAAATGGCGCGATCTTCTTGATAGCAACCTTGCGGCCACTCGGTCGGTGCACCGCTGAGCACACAATGCCGTATGCACCCTCGCCCACGACATCGAGAACTTGGTACTGCGTGCCTTCATTGTTGCATCAGTGACTAGAACTTGAGTTACACAAAATGTGATGCTGTGCTCACCGACGTTGAAGCGTACTTTCCGAGGCCCAGGCTGAGCCGCAGATGCAGCGTGGCCGTGTTTTGACTTAGTCGCGGGTTGCGCTTGAGCAGCTGGGTCAGGCATCGTCGACGATGTGGTGGTGGTAGTGGTTGAGAAGAGAACAAGGAACAAAGACAATCGAAACGGACAATTGACGCAGGTACAGAAAAACTTATATGGGCTTTCAAGCCGAGATGATCTGAGAACAACAACAAACCTTCTTTTAGAAGTTTTCGATACACCCACGATGCCCACTTTTGTTGTGATGGCTCCCCGAGTATTTTTATTGGTCTCTTTCCCGTTGCCTCAACATTCCCCATGGCAATGACCTGTTGGCAAGCAGAGTACCGCAATATCTGTATTTCAGTCCACCCCGCAATCCTGATTTCATCACTTGATGGCCTTGGGTGATCCCAAGAACCTCCTGGCACGGCGTATCTGTCAAAAAAAAAAATGACTACCTGTGACCGTGAAATATCTGGGCCTCATCCCCACCTAGTCAAACTACTGGCATGATAATTCAAAATGCCGCCATTTCTAGGCTTTCAGGGAAGCTACACCTTTAAATTTAGTATCTCATCCCGCTGACACTCCACGCCCCACTATGAGCCGCCTATCAGACTGGCTTCTCTAAGCCCTTCAGGTTGCAACCAATTCATCAACGACCTGTACCCATGAAACCTGTGACGATGAGGATGCTTCTGTACATCTGTCAACTTCGGATGATAGAGTTGTCTCCCATCAATTTGGGGCATAGTCCTGTTTACCCCCCCTCCCCGAATATTGCCTAAAAATCCCTTCCAGTATCGGCATCTTCATTTATATAATCCGAAGAACGCTTGTTACGCATAACATTCTGTGATAGTATGTATGTTCTATCGCTAGCCTGGTATCTGGTGGATAAATATCTATGATACCCCTCGCGTCACAATGTCAAGTCGGGTAAGGATCAAAAGACCGCACGCACTCTATGCTTGGCTAGTTGGTTACTTGGCCAATGAAGGCAAAAGCGACATGTCACCCCGCATGAAACTGTTCCGACCCCGGTACCTGCTCCTGTCTCCTCCTATCGGTCCCTATCTTTGTCAAAGGTGGTGTTGGTCAATCTGCAACAGCCAATCTACCTCCGCACCTCCTGGGTAGTATGTATGGTCGCAAGGTGTGTATGGCTGATGCAGTGCCTAGCTAGCCAACGCTACTGTCTTTCTAGGAGTCGAATTCGAAGCCACAAAAATGGCTAAAGCACATTTTAACCTCAACGCCTGACACAAGGAACCATCCTTTTGGTTTCAAAGTGGTAAGCTCTCTTGAAGCGCTCATACGTCTACAATACTTGCACCGTATGTAGACCCATTAACATCAGATAACGTTGAATGACCTCAAAATAATAAATGGGTTTCGGATGTCATGATAGTTATCTCGCGAGAAGTCCAGGCCTAATATCAGTTATGTTATGATGAATGGATGACTACTTGCTGATGGTTTAATCTATCTTACTATGCGTACAGCTCTTGAAGCGTCGTGAAAAGGATTAATGTATAGATTGAAGCAAATTACACGCATTACTCCATGTACTCTTTTTCCAAATATCTAATTTTACTTCCTCACAAAAATAATCGGCTGATCCGTGCTAGCAGGTTGGGTTGAATGTTGGATTCAATATTGAAATAAACGCATTTGGTAGCATGTGATCACAATCAATTCAGGCGACTAACAAACAGAGAGGTTCCAGTTTGCGTCGAGTAGCTTGGGATAGAGGTGATGGAATATTGTACCCAAGGGTGGGACAGCGTCGAGGCACCCCGGGGTAGGAGATGCAAGCAGAAATATTTCTGACCACGCCGCTTCGTGTACGACGGCCATCATGAAATCTTTTGTGTGTGAAAGGTTTCAGGCTGGTTGCGGGAATTTGCATTAAGAAGCGATCTCAAGTTTTCAAAGATAGCGGGGCTTGATGATTTTACATGGAAGCCAGCGTTGAAACCCCCTGCAGCCAGTCACACGATGGGGATAAGTAAAACCTGTGACCAGATATCAGTATAGTATTTGATTGTAAGGTTCATACTTGATACTTCAGATAACCCGAACAAGACTCTAGAAATGATATTGGGCGCCTCAGACTGTGAGCAGTGCCAACTGGGCGTGGCGGGTCCGGCAGGCCTGATACGTCCAAAACCGGAGCGGGGCGCGCCCCAGGTCATCACTGGGCGAATCACGATCTAAATCATGTACATTTGAAAACATCGCCTCGAAGGTCCGTTTATGGCGGTATGCATTCCCCAGGGGTTCAAATGACAGTGAATGAGTTAAAATCGTTTGACAGTAAGGCAAAAACAGATAAGGATGTTGATGCGGGTGACGGGTCCGATTCCGAGTATTTGTGTGTGTACGACGTGTTTTGGATCATAATTGTGAGGCACTGAATGAAGAGCTGTCCGAAAGGTAGAGTAATGAGGTCAGCAGAAAGACATGGTTCTTCTGTTGCGCCCGCTGTTTCGGCGTTCCATAACGTCCTGACATGCGATTGACTCGACATTATTCAACCTTGTTCCGACTCGGACTTGAGTCAAGCAAGAGCAGGCCTTGGTTACACTGTTGATTGTTTCTGTATGTAAATTTGGACTGAGATATCGAGGCAGGACGCAGTGTCGAAGGGAAAGGGAGTTACAAAAAAAATGGGGCTGCGAAAGCGTGAGTTTGTTCAGGTTGAAGGCAGGAGACTTTGCCTAGACGTTGTGGTGGCGGTGCAATCTTCGGTGTGTCACGCTTTCGCGTGCTGTGACGTGTCCAAGAAGGCGAATCGCAATTCTTAGCCAGCACATAGGTTGTTCTTCACCACACCATCTCTCGCCATTCGTAGGCTGGGATCCTTATAGCTTATACGGTACACTCACATAACCCCATCGTCGGCGAGCACATATAGAACTAATCTCTGGTTCTTGGTAGTTCCCGGAAGCTACTCAAAAAGTGCTCAATAATGGAGCAACAACTCAAAGCTCCTCAGGACATCCAAAAGGTCGCCCAGTTCCTGCGAGGTGGAAGTGCAGGAATTAAAGTCCGGGTGGGTGCATTGAATGGGAAACGCCTAGACTATTTCAAAGGTATGTCCCAAAATACATGACAGCTCACACTTTTTATCTCAACACTAGTGGCTTAATTTATAGGGAAATCTGCCACCAAAGCTCTTCTCTCGCCCGCATATAAAAAGCAAAAAGGACTCCCACCCGTCACAAATGAAGCCGAAGCGCAGGCACTCCTCCAAGGCGTGAATGCCTTTGCCTTTTTCCTCCGGGTCCAGCGGGGTGGCCCATCCGGCTCCTCTTCCTCGTCGCCCAAAAATCTGCAGATCATTCAGGAACAAATGTTTGGTCCTGACGAATACTACGCATGGTTCTATGAGGGCTCGCAGTGGACTACGTACGCGGGTGGTATCCTCATGGTGGCAATTATGTTGGCCGGCGTCATGTTCCCACTATGGCCGCCCATTATGCGTCTTGGAGTATGGTATTTGAGTATTGGAATGCTGGGTCTCATCGGTCTATTCTTTGTCATTGCAATTCTTCGCTTGATCTTCTACGTCATCACCATTGTCGTGGCAAGTCCCGGTATCTGGATATTTCCAAAGCTGTTCGCCGATGTCGGATTCGTATGTTGGTCTGTAGCCATCTGATGACATTTGCTAATAACCTTGGTTGTATCTAGGTTGAATCATTTATTCCTTTGTGGGAGTGGGATCTACCCAAGAAGAAATCGAAAAAGAAGAGCGAAAAGGGTGAAAAAGGCGAGAAGAAGGAAAAGAGTAAAGGAAGTAGCAACGGAGCTGGCGCCTATATTGAAGAAGTTGAAGAGTCTGGTGATTCACGGCCACACAGCCGAAGCGCGAGGATTGAGGAAGTGGAAGATGAGGACGCGTGATATCAACAATCTAGACTTGGGATGTATATTGCGTTGCGGTTAGCTTTCCCTTTATTTATTTCCATCTCTATTCAACAATGCCTTCATGAACGGTAAACAGCTATCATGTTCATACTTCTACAAATCAATGTGGACTCGTTTCTTGTGAATTTAGTTGGTGTAAGGCATCCTCTGCATGTATGATTCCTGCCTGCATTCCAATTGCACGCGACTGGTTTAGACTAAGCGTGAAATATTCCTTGGCTTTCTCCTGATCGCCAGCCATCTAAGATGCCGTCAACAAATGCTGGAAAGATATCATATCAGGACATACCCTTCGCAACGCGGCAATATTGAAAAGTGCTACCGCAAATGCAATTTCACATGTTGGTTGCTGTATGGAGGTGCTCTCCTTCGAATTCATCGCAACATCAAGTGCCTTGGTCGCCCACATCTCCGCCTGATGGAGGGCCTTGGAACTTAGACTGTGATGGCTACGGATAATTAACTCTGATAAGTTGGTCATCAACTGTGCCCCTAATTTGCAGATCAGTGCTGTCCAAAATCCGGTCATCAAGATATGATATATCACCTCTGCATCGATCTTCAACCGAGGAATATTGCGGTGGGGGTGGAATCAAAACAGAGATAGCTTGTAAGTATAGCGGCATAGCATAACTAAAGTGGACGAAATTTTCAGAACGATGATGACGGAAATGCGACAGAACGGGTAAAACATACTCGAACTTTCCAGCCTGTGAGTAAAATGTTCCAAGGGCTTCAAATGGGGCAGCGATGTCCGTTTTCGTCGCCCAAGTGGGCAGCTCGAGCTCAGTTATCATAGTTTGTGTGTCCGAATCCCCCACCTGGCTACCGGAAACCAATTGTGCACTCGGAACAGGTGTCGAGTCGCCCCCATTTGGCTTGTCGTGCATGATAGATTTCAAAATAGCCTCGACAGCCCATACAAGGTGACGCTCTACATCCTCAGGTTTTTCAAGGGTAGCTGCGAGTTCTCCAAGCCTGTACGAGATAGCCACTGCGCGCAGCTTTTCAGGTCCGCTCAGTCTCTCCTTTGTGCCGACATCCTGTAGCCGTGTTAGCGATTCGAGGTATATCGCATACGCTTCCTCAAGCTTATTGTTTGACTCTAGCACCCCCGCGAGGCACACTGCAATACCAGACGTCTTGAGGTGAGGTTGGGACTTGAACACCTCGAGTGGTAAGGTTTTTGAGGTCTCCCATGCCCTAGCTATCATGCGTCAGACATGTTCTCATCATGTAGGAAATAGCGGGGCGTACCTTCGTAAATATTGCTCGCACAACTCCAGGTCACCCCTGTACTTTGCCGCAAGTCCGCCTCGCAGGTCCCCACGAATCTCAGGGGGCCACATAGTCATAGTTCCGTATATGTCGTAGCTGCGTGAAATTCGGTGGTTACGGTTTTCGAACAGTTAAACTTGAATTAGAACATACACCCCATAAGCAGTAGCACCAAGACCAGCACACAGCAACAACGTCAAGAAGGGAGAAATTTTACTGCGGGGGGAAGCCTCCCCCGCAGATGTCGTTTGCGACCTGATTTGACCATGGACCATGAAGGGAGCCCTCCCGCAACGCCTAGTGCTAGTGGTAGAACGCCTCCGTTTCAAATTGAATGCAGGCGTACGGCTAGATTCACCCAACCGCGTTGCGAAACGTGGGTTGATGACGTTTTTGAGTAACGAAACGGACATCGTATCGATGTAGCTCCTCTTCAATACCCAGAACGAGTATATGATAAAGTGGGTTCAATGAAATTAGCGCTTGTTGAGATTTCATTCCGAGCAATTTTGGACAGGGCTCCACGGGTGCAATTGGTTACCCCATCGAGGTTGGTCACATCTTATCTTATCAATGTCACATAAATGGTTTCTCTCGGTGTATATAGTACAAATGGTGGTCTGTGCATACATCTACCATACTTGTGAGATTTAGCAATACTTCTTGCACCTATGAACGCCCGTATTAATACAATATAGATCGCGAGAGCCGACGTTCACACACCTGGAAACATCAGGATAGATGGGGCAGCAGATTGTGCCAGGTTCACCTAGGTGGTATTATGAGATGAGTCTATTCATTTCAAAAAATAAGTAATAGGTTACAGTCCTAGAAGTGAGATATTAACAATTTTTTTAGGTGTTTGTGACAAGACTTTAACTCACTCCGAGAACACCAGCAATAGAAGCACCTGGATTGTTGTATTTCGGGTGAGCAGATGAACTTCCAATGGTTCCGGAAAATGCGGCCGTCACTTACATAGTCCACCTTCGGGAATATAATCAGTGTAGCCCGCTGCAACGTTTTGCGCGAGCATGGCAATAAGGATAGTTGTGAGTAACTTGTACATTGTTATAGATGTGGAATTGAGCACAAAGGAAGTTGTCGCGTGGGCAGAGTATGAAGCTGTCTGAAATTGCCTTACTCTGCTGTATCTTTATATCTTAACTGAGGCGCCCCGGTGAGGGCGGGTAATATAACGAGGGACGCCCAGGCTTGACATGAATCTTGCCCTTGAGGTAAGGCCCGTCCAAAGTAGGTATTATGACTCCATTATGAATTCACTGAGTACGCCGTTTTGGTAATGAAACGAGGAACCTGAGTGGGTGGTAGGGAATCAGATAGTCAAGTCCCGATCTTCATCTCGAATATGGAGAGGTTCGTGGGGAAGTCTAGCTCGCCACGGTCTGAGATCTGCACGTAGTCATATTAACTATTTAAATAACTCCGAGTAATATCGAGTGCGAGTTCCGTGTGATGATAGTGAGGACATTTACCAGTCTTTTTTTTTTTTTTGGCACCTATACAGAAGTTATGTATCACAAGGACTAATGGATAGGAAATTTAGCTCACCATCCTTTGCTAAGATGCAAGCGGAGTGGGAAGCCTTTTAATGGGCCTATGAGCGTAAATTAATTTGTGAATCGGTGTTTTTTCCTAGAACCGGTAGAAATACAGGCTTCAAAGACCTAGTCCTAGCGGTCAGAACAAAATAACATTGAGGCCCAAGTATACTTTGAGAAAAAAATGGGAGGGGGCGCTCGACCTTGATATTCATCTTCCTTTGGACCCTAGGTTGGTACCCCGGTTTTAGTACGGGCGAGGCACCTCGCTCCATTAAATGATGAAATCATGAATCGGTGAAACTTTGACGGTTAATTTCGACTCCCCATTTTGAAAACGGGACCATAGGTGAGCGCGTCCTTGGTCCGGACCCTGCCATGGGATAAGAGTTCCAAAGTTATCCAAGGGACAAGAATTGCGCCAAGAACAAATGGGGGTCCCTGCAGGGAAAAACTTCTTCCTCCGACCTTGTTTACTGACGGAGTGGGTCAAATCCTGGACTAATAGTCCTCTGGTAGCCTGAGCTAGTAGAGCGCCTCCATTTAGGGCGCGGCAAGCCATATGGCCGGATTGGCCACAAACCTGTGTGCCGTGGGTTTGCGATGGGAGTTCGCAATGTTCTTTGTCAAGTATTCATTACTATCGGTAGATTTCTCTCTCAGCACGTGCAGTAATAACAAGATCATGGTTGGCCTAGAAATGGTGCCCAGAGTTGGAAGATTGAATTTTAGTCATCTTGGGCTTGGTTCGGATGCGGTGATTTGATTTCCCAAAGCTAACATCTTATCTTATCAAGACTAAAGGCCGGTACCTTCTCGGTGTGATACAATTTTCGATTTATGAGTACATTTACTACACTTCCGGGGATCAGCAGACTTTCTTGCACCTATTAATGCGTGAGCTCAGAAGGTTTCCCGCTAGGGCCAACGTTAACTCACTTAGAGACGTCGGGGTAAATGTAACAGCAGGTCGTGCCAGGTTCACCTAGTCGCTATGATCAGTCTGTTGGTTTTTACGAGGTCATAAACAAGTTTAAGCTACATTCCTAAAAGAGCGGTATTAGCGAAAATTCTGAAGAATTCATGGTTTGCTTGAACTCACTCCGAGAACTCCAGCGATGGAAACACCTAGGAAACGTTTACGTGAGTCGGTCTTCGAGCACGCGATCGTTGAACTTACATAGTCCACCTTCAGGAATGTAGTCTGCTACGACGTTTTGAGCAAGCATAGCGATGAGAATAGTGGCGAAAAGCTTGTACATTGCTGTGAATATGGGCAAGGTTGTGTACAGGAAAATGTGTGGGTGGAGAGTGCAGTTGTCTGATAGTGTCTGACTCTGTTGCCCCTTTATACCCTCATGGGGGTGTCCCGCAACGGGAAATTGTTAAGGGACGTCCGGGTTTGACATCAAGGTAGGGCTCATCCGTAGCAGGTACCGTTACCATATTCCCATGGATATGCAGTTGGGGGATGGAGCGGCAATTCCGAGTAGGCGTGGAGCACCAAAGGACCAAATTCGGTTTAACATTGAGAAAAGCTGGGGTGGTCGTGGAGAATGTCTGCCCTGTAACACATCATCTGACGAGGCGGATCTCACCAAATGTCAATGGTAGGTAACAATATTTCAGGGAGGCCCATTCTGAGATTCCAGACTAACGGCCGATTTGTTACAGATTTGATCATCTGAAACGTTTTTTTGATTTTCAAAAAACGCTGGTATATCTTCTATCGGTGGAATATATGTATGCATGATTATTTGATTACGACTCGGTTCTGAGCATTGAAAGTAGAAGGATCATTTAGTGTATCATTGGTGGCTGCAAAATTCGCGAATTATTCATTGGGAGAATTGATGGAGTAGGAAGATTGTTTTTACTTACTTGGCCTCATCAGGGCGGGTGTAGCAACAAATAATGGTAGATTCGCCTAGGTTGAAAGATGGTATGAATGTGTGTAATTTCAAGAAAATGGAAACTAACGGAAGCTGCAGGTCTGGATGGGGTGAGATCAGAAATTTTTTGGACATGTTCTACTCGACTCATTCCAGCAGGGGCATCTTTACCCGAAGCACTTACCAGCTTGTGACTATTTTCTCATGAGAAAACCCTCTATAGATTGTGTTGAAGATTGGGCATCAGCTTACGTCCTGAACCCGTACGGTCAAAGGCTTATACACTTCGACATGTAGGGTGTTAGCTGCAGCATTCTAGACAAGCGGAGCAATTTGGTAGAAGTTGCAAGTAGTGAGCGATGGTGGTGGGCAAGGTTCCACTAGTAGGACCCCTACAGGTACACGCGGGGATGGTAAAGATTGATGTTGTTCCGGGTTGGAATTGTGTTGAGGGTTTGTTCTGATGAATTTTGGACTTCGGGCGTGGGATAGTTACCGAACACCGGTTACTTGATCGCATCTTATCTTATCTATATATTATCACAGAATTGCTTCAATTCCAAGTTGAGCCATTGAAATATGGTTGGATCCTCTCTTAATGACAGAATATGATACAAATTTTAGAAAGGGGGTTTGCAATGTGTTTTCTCGCAACTAGAAATAACTTTGTGAGGCTGAGGGAAACTTATACTAGTCAGTGTTTAGTACTTACACAGATACGTCGGGAAAGACGGGACAGCAAATTGTTCCGGGTTCACCTAGTTGCTGTAAGAATAGTTTCATTTTTCACAGTACTATGAATTACATGTCTAAGGACGTGGTGTTAGCGATAGTTTTTAAAGCCCGAAACGTTTGGACTCACTCCGAGAGAACCAACAAAAGAAATACCTGAATACCTTTGTATGAGCATCCAGGTTTACAGCAACAGACGATGAAAACATACATAGTCCCCCCTCATGGATGATGTCTGCCATAGCGTTCCTCGCGAATATTGCGATGAGAACGGCCGTGAATAGTTTGTACATGATAATGGATCCGGATGTTAAGCCCTGAGTGCAGAAGAAGCGTGAAAAATGAGTTGAAAGTAAACTCACCTGACAAGACCAAAGGTATTGCTCTTTTATACCTTGGTAAAGGCGTTCCGCGACAGGCGGGTGACAGCGGTCTACGCCCGAGCTGACAGTCTCGACATTTTTCGACGCTGGGGTAACAAATTCGGTATTGTGGCCCATAAATTCCCATCGGCATGTCACTTGGTACTTATATAGGGAATTCGTAGTTGAAGAAGGGGAAGCTCAGAGGTTCATGTTCAGCTCTCCACCCCATAGTCGCGGGGGTGTTCACGAGGATATTCTGGCTTGCAATTTACATACCACCTCATCAGTGTTTAGTGGATGTTAGTGATGGGTCCTACAGGTTCGGGAAGGGTGTGGCCTTCTTGATTATAGACTTACGACCGCTTTATCGCAGCTCCGATCATTCAAATCTAGTTTTTGCCGAGAGGTTGTGATAACGTTGATTTATAATAGAGTTGCATGTACATATTTATGCGTGGTCATTCATTAGTTTGACTTTGGTTGGGTTGTGAGTGGCGGCGGTGAAAATATTGTTCAGCATTTCTTTTGGCAACTACGAAATTAGTGAAGCTATTCATCGAAAAAAAAAATGATGGAGATGTTGGTTTCACTTACTATCCTTCGTCAGGGCGAATATAGCAACAAACCGTGCCGGATTCACCCAGTTTACACGATATGAGAGTGATACTGTTTACGGAAGCTAAAGTAGATTACATGTCTAAAAGTTTTGATTGTAGGTCAGCGAAAGCCTGCGTGATGTTAGAGCATGGCTTACCCCGATCGGTCCAGCGATGGTAGCGCCTAATTGATATTTCATCAGCACATGAGCTTGAGGATTATTCTCGTACGACAAACGACTTACACAATTCGCCTTCCGGAATATCAGCTATGACTCTTTGGGCGAACAAAGCGATAATGATAGTCGCGACTAATTTGTACATGATCTTGTCTTAGTTATGGGCGAGATGTAGTTGTCTGATATTTATCAAGGTGTTTCATTGACCCTTTTATACGTTGGAGAGTAACATTTCTTGGCTTGCGTAATGCCTATGGTGAGAAGTACTCCAAGCTTGATATTCATCTTGATTCCGTTGACCCCAAGTTGTGGTTGTATCAATGACATCCTCACCCCCGTGGGGTGATGGGGCCACGGATCGTTGACCAAATTCGATCCTCCTCCCATTTCAAAATTGGGGTCTTCGCCCTTGACTTGGCTCATACACAATCAGATGACGGGGGCTATTCCCCAAACAAAAAGCTATTGCCGGATGCGTCTTCAGGGAGGTCGAATTCTGAGATCCATTAGTTCCCACTGAGGTGTATGGTCCCAGGTTATCGGAAGTTGTATACGATTCTTGTCAAGCAGTTTGTTGCTATGTAGACATCATCTAGCAGGGTTGAACGGCGCCGAAGGAGGCTGGAACGGAGCAAAGTTTTGGTCTGTTCATGGTATTTCGAACTTAGGGGCAGGCAGTGATGTGACCTGGCTAAGGCGAGGTACCTGACGGGAACTCTTTACATAATCAGCGCTGTTTCCCTGCGGGTTCAAGGGTTGGGAATGTTGAAAGTTGAAAAATGCGATATCAAACGTGTGTTTGAACGTTCACCTCACATTTCAACGTATCTTTGTAGTACATTTATTTAATAGCACACGTACTCACAGCAATATTGCGGTCCTGCTCGCCGACCCATCCGAGATTTCTACCCATTTCCGCTGAAGCGAGTTAGTCAAGTTCAAGTTTATGCCCCTGTCTTTACATGGCTATGTTGCGCGGGGACGCCGGTCAGAGGGTTAGACTGATGTACGGCTCACGAATAAGACCGATGCGACTGCATGAAAGGCGATTTTGGTGCAAAAAACAGAGCTTAGTTGAAGAATTGAGTCAAACAGTTGGCTGTTGCAATCTAGGAACACTGGGTTCCTAGGCACCGGGTGCTATTTATTTATTTTGCTATAAAAGTGCCGTTGGAACAAAATAGCTTATGTAAGCGGACGTCATTAACGTGCGCACGGGTAACGATTAACGGCGTTCCTTAACGTAACCCTGAACTCGGCGGTGTCTGTTTTTTTTTTTCAGCCCACGTTCCATCCACTTGAACCTCCTTTGGAATGCGCTAACGAGTTTGGATTTGGTCCCCCCCTTGCATTTATACCACAGTGGACGCTCCTTTAACCTTAAATCTGCTTTTCTCTCGCCATGAAATTCGCGCGGTAAGTCTCGTGTTTCCTTGCTGAAATGCCAAGGTCTGATTTTTTGAATGCAAAGCTATCTTGAAGATACCCAGGTACCACCTTTACTTTGACCAGAGTCTACTTATATGCTAAAACTCTAGCCCACCAGACCCCTGAATGGAAGAAAGCATACATGTGCGTTCTCTTCAAAGTTCAAACTAGCCAAACTTCTATTCGCATCCGGACCTAATTGAATCGATTTCAGTGACTACAGGGGCTTGAAGAAGCTAATCACTGCGGTTCGGAAGGCTCAGGAGGGGTCGTTGATAGAGACCTCCTCACCCACACAGGAACTAGACGATGAACGGACAGTAAGGCCATCGCGGCCGTCCCAAGTTTTCGACCCAGAATCTTCTCAGGATGAATCTCCACGACCATCTGACGTGACAGTTTCATCTCAACGAGTCTCTAATCGTACGGGTACGGGTACTGGAGGTACTGGCCTCCATACATCATTTCAAACTCCCCCGAAACCGCCTCCCATTGACACTACTGTTGGTCATCATGTTCGGGATCAGGCCCGACGAAGTTCAACACGCGGGCGCAGGCCATCATTTGTACAAGGAATATCTATTGCTGGATTCAGAAGACGTCCCCAGAGTTTTCACAGTAGGAGTGAGTCCTGATTTTACATACGAGTCCTGTTGCTGAAAGAAAATTTTTTACCAAAGTGGGTAGTGCGGCATCCCGTATTGTTAATCCGCTAGCGGCTCTCCCATTACACGACCTTCTCACCCTTCTATCGCCGCAAGAACTCGCATTCTTCACGAAACTTGACGCTGAATTGGACAAAATTGAGTCGTTTTTTGCTGCTCGGGAAGCTGAAATGCAGGCCCGAACCAAGTTGTTGCACGTTCAGCTAGAGGAACTCAGTGACCATAAGAAACTCGTCCAAGTAAGTTCCGGATGCCATCAGACCCTAAGATTTTCTACCCCGTATCTTCCATCTTTCTCATGATAATTTTAGGCCGCCCATCCCAAAACAACCCTGTCATGGTCTGCGGCAGCGATTTCTAACGTAAAAAATCGATTTACGCCCAAGATGCCTCGAGTTGATAGCAGGTTTACTGAAAGAAGCATGCAGTCATCTGTGGCCTCTGTCGTGAGCACCTTGGTTTATTTTTAGAATATTACCTAAAAAATACTTTTCAGAGAAGAAGATTGGCTTCCATTCTAGAGTCTGGAGAGAAAGGCAAAGAGAAGGAGAAGGAAAGTGATGGGAGCGGGGATGAAGAGAACTCACCTGGGGGCTCAAGGCGTGTTCCCCTCTCATCAGATCCCGAAGACTATCTTTATGCAAAGAAAAAGCTCAAGAAAGCCGTTTTGGAAAATTATCGGTAAGCTTAAACTTTCGTGTACTGCCTTCATTATATTTATGTTGTACCTTAGCGGTCTAGAAGTGCTTTACAATTACCGGGTTTGTGGGGTTATTTATAAGACATGATATTTGGCTTATATTTGTCTAAGATTTTGAATATTACGGGCTTTCGTAAGGCTCTCAAAAAGTTTGAAAAGGTGTCAGGGGTGAGGCGTCAAATTAAGTCCACTGATATCTCACTTACGGTGATAACTTATTCGTGGTACAGATCCCGGCTCAACGTCAATATATGACCGAACGGGTATGTCAAAATATTTACTTCTTGATGTGAACTGTTCATCAATCAACCATTCAATAATAGGTAGAGAAAAGCGCGTTCGCATCCGACTCAGCCGTTCGCCGTATGATGAAAGATATGCAGGACTTGTATGCCATGGTATTTGGTACGCGATCATAATCTCAACTTGGTCATGTGAAACGGTCACTAACTCACTATGCAGTCCGTGGTGACAAAAAGAAAGCCATGACACGTCTCCGAGCAGGTTCTTATGTCAAGAGCCATCACTACAGTGTCTTCAGATCGGGGGCATTTATGGGCCTTGCTCTTCCTGCCCTTGTTTCTGGGTTATATCAATGTGAGGATGGATTTCGTTGCTTTCTCACCACATATTAACACCCGTCCGACATCTAGCGTTCCAAGAGGACACGCGGGAAGACATTCCTGGATGGGATGGCTTATTGTTCATTTACGCAATCTTGTTGGTTCCTGTTATTTTTTCGTTGCTTGTAGGAGTAAATCTGTTGGTGTGGTCCCGCTCAAGAATCAACTATGTTTTCATCTTTGGTAAGATCCTCCTATATTGATAAATACCAGTACTGTTCTGATACAGAGCGCCTTAAGAGCTCGATACGCGAACTCGCTTGGATTATCGCGAATATTATGAGGTATGATATCATATCATCCCCATCGATTTATTACCGATCTATTTTTAGACCCCAAGTATTTTATTGGCGGGGTTGTGTTATGCATTCTGGTTGTCGTTCGCGCAAATTGGGGCGCCTTCTATATCTCCTACAATCTGGCCTCTTGTTTGGCTAGGCTTTGTCGCTTTCATTATGATTGATCCTTTCCCGATTCTATTTAAACCATCCCGTTACTGGCTCATACGAAAAGTCGGGAAACTGTTGATTTCAGGTACTCATCATGTTGAGGCAAGTGGTCTCTATCCGAACCTCATCCGATGAAGCTTTTATTTATGTTCGTTCTTTTTATTTTTCAGTTCACAGATTTCTGGCTGGGGTAAGTTGCACATTCCCTTATCCACGGACTATTAGATTAAATATCAAATTTTCAGGGATCAATTTTGCAGTTTAGTATTTACGCTCTCAAATCTTTATTTATTCGGCTGTGTGTATGCAAGTGGTCTCGATGAAACATGGAGGAAATGTGGCTCCTCGAATCCTCGCTGGTACCTGGCTTTCCTCTTAGCGTCTTTACCCTCGTTCGTTCGTTTGGTACAGAGTATAAGACGTTACGCAGATTCCAAACTTTCTACCCATCTTATCAATGTTCGTATTATCGGTACCTATATGCGAGTTCGGCTAATTGTAAGTTATTCTTCCTTTCGTATGTACAGGGTGGGAAATATGGATCTGGTATCGTTGCCTTTTTCTTCTTCTACCTTTGGAGACATCAAGGTTTGTTTTTTTTTATTCTGATGGAAGGAAGTAACTGATTGATTATCTTCTAGGAAGCGGACACGGCGCAATTTTCGTGCTGTGGGTCGTTTTTAATTCCATGTATTCCATCTATGCAACCTCTTGGGTCAGTATTCTATACCCATTATCCCACCCTGAATTTGTCTCAAACCATCCGCAGGATCTTATTATGGACTGGTCTTTCTTGAAAATACGCTCTCCTTACCCTCTTCTCCGGCCGGAACTCGTATACAATAACAATGTCGCGGTACGTCAAATCCTAAAAGTTTTTTTGACAACCTCCAGCTCATTCCCCCACAGTTCTACTATTTCGCAATAGTAAGCATCAGGCCCCACAAAGTATATTGTACTTGACTTCTAATATGCCTCATAGGTTACTAATATCTTGATCCGGTTCATCTGGATACTCTACATACCACACCATGAGCCCAATATATACCTCCGAACCTTCATCGCTGGAATGCTGGAGATGCTTCGGAGATGGCAGTGGAACTTCTGTAAGTTTAAAATGCAAATCTCCTTCTGCTGACATATAGCCTGATTTCGCCCGGACAGACCGATTGGAGAACGAACACTTGGGTAACATGGATCAGTACCGCGTGACAAGAGAGGTCCCTCTCCCGTATTCATTTGATGACGCGGGCCGCGAAGACGATAACGACGACGGGGATGAGGATGTACTGCCAAGAAACTAACCCTTGACGCCCTTCATGACGTTGCGAATCGGGATATGAGCCTGCTCTGAGCCTTTTTCTTATTATTCCGTATATCCCCTCATAGACGATACCTTCCACTCCTTTGACTTTTTCTAGATCTATTTATATCATTGCTTCTTGCAAAAAATCTTCAAGAAGCCACGGCTGTAAGGCATACGGCGAGAACCGCCAGAATCACGGAGACTTGCACGTCCCCACTATACACGGATAAGACAGATATGGATAAGGGATTTGGGCTGGAACACGCTCGCGGCCCGCAAATTACCAGCCACGGAGTCTTCCGCTTATAATCTGGGTGATAGCGTGATCCTAAGCGCGACCTGGCACGCGTAGCACGCGGTGTCGTGACACTCTGCAATTCCTCCCGAACACGACGACTTGTCTGATTGGAACCACCTACGAGAACCTTATCCGACGTGGGTCACTGGGCGCCTGTATTTGGAGAAACTGTGTGATTATCGTTCTTTCATCTACTCAAGCTTTAACCTCTCAAGCTTTTTTTTTCTATGTTATCGAATCACGGCATCCTCCTATCTTTCGAAAATCAGGGTGAGATTGAGTGAATGGTATCACGCGCTTACGAGTGATCAGCGTGGAGAGGGCGAATTCGTATCGCGATCCTCAATCGTAAGTCGCGCAAAACATCTGATCCAGCCTATTTGGGAACAGGATGAGACAGGGGCAGAACGTTTTGTAATGGAACAGATATTTCGCGCTCGCTGATCTTGCGCCCCCCACCCCACAGGTCCTCAAAAGTCGACACCGGGGCCGTTACCGGAGAACAATCTGATCTATACAAATTCAAAATGAAAATACTTGATCGTGAATATATCACGTGTGGGGCGCGCCGAGCCAATGGCCATCGGGCTATCTCATCTTAATCCTTAATCTGAATCGAAATCGTCAACGATGCCTCGTTCGCATATCTTACAACACAAAGAGTACAGGATCATACAGTATTGCAAGGTGGGAAAACACAGATGTGGTAAGAAAAACAAGGGCCCAGAGGCCAAAACCTAGCGATAGCCTACACCAAAGTCAAAAAAACGGAATCAGGGTTTGCCGTTGATCTTGAGCAGCTCGACCTCAAACTTGAGCGTCGAATTGGGCGGTATCACGGGTGGGAAGCCGCGGGAGCCATATGCCTGGAGGGGACACGATTTAGAACATTGCGGAATGGATCACGCCACGAACATCACGCACATAATCAGGCGTAGCCGTGAGGACGGCCTTCTCGCCCACAGATAATTGGGGAACGCCTATTATCATTGATGATCAGTGACAAAGAGCGCGCGAAGAAAACTTGACGCACCCTCGTCCCAGCCTTTGATCACCTTCCCCGTACCGATTTCCGTCTCAAACGGTGAACCACTAATTCAGATGAGCATCGAGCGGAAGAGATAGAGCGCGATGCTCACCGATCCCGACTCGAGTCGAACTTTTTGCCATCAACAAGGGTACCCACATAGTGAATGGTGACTTTGTCTGAATCGATAACGATTTTAGTAGATGATTGCAATCGCGCGTATAGGTGGACATACCACCCTTCTTGGGGTATGTGGCACCGTCGCCGGGCGAGAGTTGTTCAACAGTGACACCCTATAGATAGATCAAGGGTCAGAATAGGTATAATAGTAAATGAAGGGAGGGAGGGCTTTCCATAATGTGGAGTTACTCGATAATGAAACGATTATCAGAGAAGAGGTGCAGGTGCAGCTTTGGCCACAGACACTTATAGGGAGCGGAAGCGGAGTGCGGATCTTGATCCGATAGATCTGGCACTATCCGGCACCCTTGTCATGCCTTCGATCATTCTGCAGTGCTGTGCTCGATACAATTCACCTTTCACCTCTTTATGGAGCAGAAAACGGAATTCACGGAAAGAATCGAGGGTCGCCTTCCCCACACAACTATAAAGTTGCTGTCACTTGGTATTAAGGGGTAAATTGAGTCTATTTGCCGATGTGTGGCAATATCTGCCGCCTCGAGAGAGTTCCCAAGTCCTTCAAGTCGCCGATTCTGAGGTGATCGCGGAAACTAAGCCGTACAAAATTTAAAGTAAATCCAGTTCAAAAAAAAACACACATTTCCCCATAATCATCACTGTCGTCATCAAACGATTAAGGTTTAGTAAGTTATTTAAGCCTTGAGAAAAGAACACCAACTTCCGAACACGCAGTTGCCTCGTGACAAAAACACACCATTCTTCCGTGACTATACCTTCCGTCAAGTCAACCACGATGGCAGAATCTAACGGAGCTGTGAAAACACATCGAAAGGCCTATCTCCCCCTTGAATCCAATCCCCAAGTATTCACCCAGCTGATCAATAATCTGGGCGTAACAGCCCTCGAATTCCAAGATGTCTTCTCCGTCGATGAACCCGAACTTCTCGCTATGGTATCACGCCCAGTATATGCCCTAGTCCTCGTTTTTCCAACAACCCCGATGTACGAGGAACAGATCGCTAAGGAGGAAGCAACGAGAGACAGTTATACGGGCAGTGGAGCCGGGGAAGATGTGATCTGGTTCGAGCAGACAATATACAACGCATGTGGGCTTTACGGGATCTTGCACTCAGTTTCCAATGGTGATGCTGCCAATTTCATCGGTCCGTAGGATTGGATATGTTTCTCGCTTGTGCAAACTCCCACACTGATGGTGGATATGTCAAACAGAACCCGGCTCTGCCCTTGCTAGACTCCTTGCGACCTGCGTGCCTCTAGCCCCCCATGAGCGAGCTCTGGCCCTTGAAGCATCGGAGGAGCTCGAGATAGCACATGCCACTGCAGGCGTTCAAGGTGATACCGCCGCCCCAGCATCTGCCGAAGATGTTGTCGATTACCATTATGTGGCCTTTATCAAGTCAAAATCAGGTCACATCTACGAAATGGATGGCTGTAAGAAAGGCCCCGTTAATAGAGGCGCGGTCTTAAGTGCAGATGAGGATATATTGAGCGAGAGTGCGCTGAAATTCGTGAGGGAGTATATCCACCGGGAGAAAGATGGGAATGTAAACTTCAGTCTGATGGCCCTAGTTCGTGCTTAGTTCGTCTCTAGTACGTTCATTGCGATTAGTGTTTCGAAGCACGGTTAATATTTGGTTGTAGTTCGGGACGATGACCATTGTAATCCTCCCTGCATAAATTTCTCCAATAAGATCGGTTAGCTACTATGAACACGTGCACGTGAACATACCAGGCCCTCGGCCTCAAGTCGCAATGGAACGTGTTCTCCCTACTAACAGTGTTTTCCCAGAGGTAGCCCCACGTTACGTCAACAAGCACCACTCTATCTTTCCAACGATGTAGCAAGTACCCCAGAACGTGTCCCATTTTTAATCTATCGCGTCATTACAACACCGAACATATCAGTCAAGTAGGCACGGTCTGATATTCTGCAACGTCGCGTGTTGATGATGGAGGCGAAATGAGAGACGTACAGAAGGCAGTCATACTGACTATTTTAGCCTAGGCAGCGTATCCGTTTCAAGGTCCTTCTGTGACGGCATATTGATAAATCACCAGGTAGTGCACATGACAGAACAAAGGTGGTAACCCGCAAGCCTTTTACGGTCCGGCACAAGTAAAAGGCGAGGGCCGTAGCCTCGACAAGCGCCAGTCTCCGAGTCTATAACAAGCACTGGCAGAAATTCCGATATCGGCGAGCAATCGTTCACGCTATACAATTCAATAGATCGCGCCAAGTGCAGGTGAGAAAATCGATTAAATCCTGCAAGCATTACTCAAGAAGTAAGGCTGGAAGGTTCCGTATTGAAGTTTAATACCGTCACGCAAGCCCCGATGGTTATCAAGAGTGGAAACCCCGCAATACGACTCCCGGGCGACACTTGCCTATCCGGGTCGACGGTCATTGACCTGGTGGTCTTCCCAGTAATGAGGCACCTACCGGTGGTCATTGAACCATGATACACGAGGTGCTAGATCCGACGGAGACGCGAAGAATCATTTTTCGAAGGGGCGATAATTGGGCATATGCAATGGGCCTTTAAGAAAGGTGGGGCCCGGGTTACTGGCAAATGAAAAGCGTGTAGTTGCAGACTCCGATGTCCCGATAGATGTGCTTGTCATGCTAGTGAATGAAGGCAGGTGTGAAGAGGATTGGGGATGCTTACGTGCCTCGAGAGGTAGCACGGGTCGTGTTGGGACCTTCGACTGCACAGGCAGGCCGATATCGCAGTTGGTATTGTGCGGATGACTCTATTGATACACGTGCCTTCATTAGGCGGTCTCATGGTCGCGCCAAGCTAAATACACTATGAAGGAAGTGCAAAAAAGAATTGGTACGCAAACTGAACGATATCCAAGCTTCAAGGGTGACTTGGGAAGATGAGGAATTCGTCCTGGATAATAAATATCACACCTTCTTGAAGGTTAGCGAAGAGTTTGAATTGTGATTATCCTTGGTGCACAATGGTATGACAATGGCAATGGGGGCAGGGGGTAGAGGTATCGGGGAAAGTGGTAATATGATGTTTGTGCCTGAGTCCTGTGGTTTTAGATTCCTGGCTTTCCAGACCAGGTCCGAGTCAGCTTACCTGTAATTATCCATTCAAGTGTGACATATGATTTCTGGGGGGGGCTTGGTATTGCCATGCAATTTACCCTAGCTGTTATATTATACATTACTCCTCTTATACAAATAGATTAACCCACAAGGACAAGGTGATATGATATGATTTAATGTACTAATAATAGGAATAGGATATGGTCTAAGAGTTATACGAATTACTGTAGGGGCCAGGTTCAGACCTGCTGGTGGGGAATCAACACTTGGAGGCTGTTGATAAAGGCATGGTCATCAGGTGTGTATAATAACTGGAAGGATAGGTGAGCATTATCCTCAAATGAACCAAAATGTGGACATACTTTGTATGGGGGTGGACTTGCTTCTGTAGTTTCATTTATGGGAGTATGAGTATGGCAATGCTGGGTATTGGGTTCAACCTCTCTGGGCAGTGGTTTTGTTGCCTTCTGTTTTATTACCTCCCCCATATATACTAGTGCCTTCCCTAGTGCATCTCCTATGTGTCCTAGTGCCTTCCCTAGGTATATAGTTATCTCCCCAAGATACCATACTACACCACATAAATCAAAGAGGGTCTGAAATATTGATATTATTTGACTTCGAGAAGTTCCATAGTAATCAAGTTCTTTATCATTCACATTCACGTTAGCAATTGCGTTGAATGAGAATGTGAAGATTGATAGGAGAGCTATGAAAAATATGGTGTTGATGATCCAGAAGGTTGTTGGGCTGGCATCAAAGCCAGAAGGTTCTAGAGTTACTATTTGAAGTTGATGTTAATTCAGTAGCAGTCTATAAGGATCATGACACTCACTGGGAAAAGCCCCAAGATATGAAACGTATACCACCAGGGAAATAAATATTAAGTATTGTAACAGTACAATGGTGTCAAAAGCACGATAAGGGGGATAGAGATAGCCAGTGATGATTTATGTGAGAAGGAGCCCTCCTATCAGCTTGTTGGTAGGCCTAAATAGAAATGTGCAATACCCAAGGCTAGATAGAACACAAAGGAAAGTGTGATGAAAAGAGTCCTAGGAATGATAACAGTGGAGGAATTCATCTTGAGATAGTAAAGGATGGATTGAGGAAGGATGATTTCAAAAGGCGTGTTGATGTAATGAGGAGTTTCGCAGTATAGGAGGGGAAGAGGACAAGGTCGATGTTGCAGCTAACTCTGAGCGTTAACTTTAAACTCCGCTTTACTTTTCGATTGATCTTGCCGATCAATTTGCAAAACGATACTATAACCTCAGTCCATTTTGTAAGACATTGTCCCCATCAGGTGGAAAAGATATAACAGTACTCACTAACTCAGTCTGAGGGGACACGCTTCAGTGATTTTCCTGTGACTAATAGTCTCTAGTTCCGAACTCTAAGATGATAAACCAGTAACGGATAGATTTTTCGTTACAGAAAAATGTAAGTACATGTGTAATTTACGAACGATGTGCCAAAGATGAGATTATAACTAACAATAGTGGAGAGAATAAATTGTTGGCAAAGGCCAATACTATGTAGTACCATAGGTTTTTGTAGAGATTATGATATGGTCACATTGACGCCTTTTGCGATCCTCTTGCCGAGTTTTTCGTTGACATGAGTGAACAGCTTGACTTGCTTCTTGCGGATCTCCATGTTCGTGGCGAGGCCGAGGTGAGCAATAACATTCGAGACGAGGTGGTCTTGATCTCGCTTTGACAAACGATGCCACTAAAAATTAGCACGAGTAAGTATTTACGTCGTAAAGACTAAAGGTACACGTACGAAGCCTCGCGCTTGGTCGAAGTCGATCTCGCTGGGTTGGCTGAGGAATTTCACTGCACCACCAACCCAAATGGTGTGATTATCGTCGTTGTAATAACGAATGGGAAGCTTGATTGGATCCAAAGTAGAATGATAATTGGGGCGGCTTCCTTGATTATTGAAAGCCATGGCACCGTCTCGCAAAAAGTTGGCTGAGAATGAGGGGTAAGGCAAATACCCGGCTGATTAAAAAAGAAAACATACCGACTGGATTCAAAGGGCAATTGACCTAAGAAGAACGGGTAAGTATTAGCTGATGGAGGAGTGGAATGGCATACGGGGAGTTGCTTGTGGTTGATGCCAATCCGGTATCTCTGAGCATCTGCGAGGAAAGTTAGATAGACTTTGTTCTAATAGATAAAGGTACTTACCACCGTAAGCGAAAAGTCGAGCCTGGAGTGTAGGATCCTCAGTTGCTTCAAGACCAGGCGGCTGTAATTTGCTTGAGCGTTGATCCCAGTTATGCAAGTCAACAACTATACCATCTGGGCTGGGTCAAATCCAACTTGTTCGACTTCCGCGAAATAGTTAGTACTTGGTTATGGCGCGTAAGCTCATAGCCAGGAGAAAGGGAACAAGCTCGACAAACGGGTTTTGGTTGAGAGTGATACGACCAATTTCCTGTAGAGGAACGTCTTCGGGAAGCCATTCTATTAGTCGACGAGGTATTAACTTGGAGAACAATTCTATTGAGATTTAGAGATTTACCTTTGGTCAGGTCGAAGATATTATCTGTCAGGATTCCCGGATGAGCGAGAGGAGGGACGACGAGAAGGGGACGTACATTTGAATTTCTCGGCCTCTGAAGGTGTCATTACTTGGAAATAAACTGTCCAACTCGGGTAATCACCAGCGGCGATTGCGTCGTAGAGGTCGGTGACACCGAAGTCTGGATTCTCGCCTCCTTGTGCAATTGCCTCGGCAAGAGTGTTGTTCCTGACGCCCTGATCGGCTAAGGCAGTTATTCTATTCCGTAAGAAATTTGAGTTGAGATGCAACTTCTGCGTCAGGGTTAGCCACCAACTTTAAATAATGCCAGGATCCATCCTCTTTGACAGCTCGGAAGGTATTACCACTATAACCATTCATGTGCCTGCAGATAACTTGGTTAGAGAGATGGCTTCTCGGTTCAGCAAATGCATACCTGAATCCGTAAGGGGTTCCTAAACAAGAAGCGGGGTGAGAAAGCGATACCGAGCGCTGATGCACACTTACCGAGATCTGACATAGCCCTCAATGTTTGATGGATACTCTCGGGGTTTGAAGAGAGGTAATCTGTGAGATTAGGTGTTACGTCCCTGAATGATATCATAGCTTAGTAACAACATACCCCAGAAATCCTTTGGGAATAACATGATCAGCATATCATAGAATTCGAGAGGTTATGAGCGCCTCACATTATAATTGGTAACGTAGGTCTATTCAAATTTAATTAGCTGTGCCGCGCGCCAGATAAAGAGACTTACTTGAGGGTGTCGTTTCTGAGAATGGATGAAGTCTAAGTGTGGCTGTCAAAAGTGCTGACCGAACTGTTTAAATTATCACATACGAGGGAACTTGACCGGGTCACGCAGCCAGAAGACTGGATGATTAAGCCAGACCTAAATTCGCAAAGAAGTAAGCATTCTGAGACTGCTAATTCATTTACGAAAAGACGGACCCAATCCAAGATGCCTTGCTTTGTTCGAAGTCTGTAATTAAGAAGGCGAATCAATGTGGTAAACGGAGGGCGCCAGTAATAAATCCTTTCTCACTTGAAAGCGAGCCCACGAAGATCCCTAACAGAATCGGGATTGCCGAGGTTACCAGCAATGGTTGACATCCGAGCAGTTACGGGAGTCTTTTTGCCAACTCCAGAGAATACATCTGCCATGGAGTACTTCGCACCCAGCTCTGTGGTTACTTCAAAATAACCATGTGCACCTGCGCCCTTCGCATGAACGGTCCTTTCGGGCTTGAATGCATGAGGTTGGATCGCGAAAAAAGCGGACTTGAGTGGAGCTGGCTTACCACTCTTTCTCGGACGAAATGAGATAGATGTTCGATCTAGAGAATGTAATTGAAAACTCAATTCCTCTTGAAATGTGTACTTTCTAGCATACCAAATTGACGCCTGATAAAAGGAGAGGTCCATTCGTTCCAAGTCTGTCGGTCATAAAGGGATGGGGATACCTTGACGAGTGAGGAGTCCACATCAGTGATATTTACAAGGGAAATGACACCGCTGAAAACTGACGGATTCCCTCCAGACAACGTGAATTCTAAGTCACTTGCGGGGCTGTTAACAACCGCATCTTGGTTGTCGGTGGCGGTGTACATGTTATAACGCAATTCGTCGGCATCGCGTTTCGCTTCGCCAGGTGAAGATGCGAGTGCTAGGCCCGCACAAAGGAGGATGAAGGAGGGAACACGATACATTTTCGAGACAATCCGGATCCCAATGAAAAAGAGAAGTGATTGATTCGAGAAGTGGAGTTAAGGTAGTAAAGGCGAGTCTGTATTATAGCAAACGAGACTCTCCTGGACATCAAACCTTGTCAATATGGAACCGAGTTCGGTAAACAAAAAAAAAGGAGAAACGTACAGTTACAACCAACGAAATCAACATATACTCGCAAATATTGAGTCAACCTGCCCGATCTACAAGGGCCATCCAAAATTCGCATTCTCATCAAAATGAGTGCCTAATTCAATACTCGATGTGAGAGGTCCTAGAAGGAGCTTTGGTGCGGTCATCGCTCATTCGGTCGACCCCCGGGCCATCAACTCCGCTGTGACATTCAGATGATATATGTATGCTAAGCGCTGAGAGTTCGTCGCGATCCCGAGGTGTTGTTAGAAGATTCAAGAAGGGTTGTCCAAAGGACTGAATATATTACCATCACACCTGCCAGATAGCCACGCTATGCCGCCGTTAGTATTCGGCTAAATGGGTAAAAACACAATAAACAAAAACAACGGAGTAACTAGAAGAATCTAGGATCACCGGATCAGTGCCTAGGTCCCGAATTATCGTGCAGTAAAAGATAATGCAGAATCTATATCCGTCGAGAGTTTCACCAGCAGGACCGACTCGGAGAAGTAGTGCCAAAAATTGAGCGTAGACAGCTGAAACGTTATATTTTAGCGTTCCCGTAAATTGAAGAGCTAGAAGGAGGTATGACGATGATATCTGCTCCACCAACTTCCCGCTTATTCTGTAGTCGGGCCCATTATGAGGTTGTTGTATAATAACCATATCCCCGGGAACAATGCACCATCTAGTGACTCTAATCCTATGGTCCGAGTACCTGGTTGACATAGTCAAAATCGCTTCATATGGGCTTCAGGTACTGGTCATCATCGACAAAAGTGTCAAAACCCCAAGGTGTGGAATGCGTTGCATCGCACACTCGGGTCAATAACTGTTTAGATTCTTATCTGTCAGCTTGTTGTGAGGCCTTTTGATTTAATTAGGTACACCTCACCATTCCTGGTTGTTACGTAGATAGGTTTATCCATAAAATCGATCCCCCACTTAAACGTTAGACCGAGTATGGGCCAGAAGTTACGTTGTTGACTGATAGTTGCCTTGGGCGAGAGATGTGACGTTCTTAGGTGATGAACAGTACTTTTTGATAGGGAAGCTTGTGGAAAAATGGCCATCTGAATACCGGTATACTATGTACTTAGTAGCTTTTGGCAGTTGTTGAAGACTCGGATTTCCGAGTTCAACAGTGCCACGATATGACGGCAAACTCCGAGGTTCAGCGTGTGGCACGATCATGTGACTAACACAAGAAAGTTTGATTCCGCTGGGAACACCAAACGGGGCCGGCGTGAAACTGGACTTGTCCACCATACAAGTGACTCTGAACGACCTAACCCACTTTTTCTTGGATAGATACTAGGGCAGAGCAACGGCATACAACACACTACCAAGAAGCCAAATAGACTGTTATATGGCCGGTGCGTTCAGCGGCCACCTTGTCAACACTTTCCAGGCGAATCCGACTAGCTTTTCTGCTCCCTTTTCTGACGACCGCAACCATATCGTAACGAGCGGCCCAATGTCTTTCAATGCGAGTATGCATGGCGCATCCAATATGTCAATGGGCAATACATCCATGGCGGACTCTTCATTTGCCTTCAACTCATCATTCTTCGGCTCAGACATGTCTGACGCTACTACCCTCAAAATCGCTGCTCTTCAAGCCAAGCTTAATCAAAAGCTAGGGCCAGAGTACATCTCACAGCGTCCGGGACCAGGGGGCGGTCCGAAGCTCACATATGCGGAGGGATGGAAAATTATAAACCTGGCAAACGAAGTCTTTGGGTTCAATGGATGGAGTTCGAACGTGATAAGCCTCACGACGGATTTTATCGACTTCAACGAAGAATCAAGAAGATATACAGTTGGAACGACAGCGATTATCCGGGTGACACTGAGGGACGGAGTATACCACGAAGATATTGGGTATGGGATGCTGGAGAATTCGAAAAGCAAGGGTGGAGCGTTAGATAAGGTACGAGGTCAGGACATGTACATTGGATACAGCATCTCACAACTCTGTGTAAGTGTAAAAAGGAGGCTGTTACGGATGGTTTGAAGCGTGCGTTGCGAAATTTTGGGAACCTTCTGGGTAATTGTCTCTACGATAAGTCCTACACCCAAGAGGTCATTAAGATCAAAGTCCCCCCGGTATGTCCTACCAAGGCTCAAATAAGCAATGTCTTATGTTTCACTAGCCCAAATTTGACAAAAATGAGCTACACCGACGTCCAGAATTCGAAGAATCAAAACCTAATATCACCTCCGCTTCTACTCCCTCTAAACCCCAAATTCTTGACCATATTAACACCACCATTCAACACCCGATAGCTGGTGGCGCACAGACGCCACAGCACACATCGATTTCTTCGATTCCGAGCCATATGCGCTCCCTCAACTCTAATACTAACTCAACACCAGCATTTGTAAAAGGTAAGGCCCCAGTTCGGACAGGCCTGAATACACCTATCACTACGCCAGCTCACAACTCGACAATCATGGTAACGCGACATCCACCGCCTGACAGAAAACCTATAATTTCTAATACTACCAACACTGGACGCAGTAACAACAGTCACAACTATAATAACAGAAATGCAGCTAGCCCGAGCACGAGCACGAACAAACCACCTCCGCCCGCTCCCCCGCCTGTCAAAGAGGTAGAAGTAGCCGTGGAGGCCGACGAATCATTTAATTTTTATTCAGACGATGATGCCCTCCTCGCACTCGTAGACTTAGGGGAAGGCGATCTAGGACAGCCGGTCCTTCCAGAGACTGACATGGGTCGCCCTATCGGAGGAGATGTCGGCGACGACGATTTTGGGCGCCCTATAGACTTAGACGAGGGGCTGGGAGAGACTAGTATGCAGGAGGAACATACCTCTATGCAAGACCCAGGACCAAGTAGAGGCGGGGGTCATCCGGTTTCTGACATAAATGCGCAACGAGGCTCTGGTGTGGGAATGCTCTCGAAATTGTTACCCCAACAGAACCAGTACCCAAATCAGTCACGGGCACCTGCCCAACGAGCTTTGAATACCACGAATAACCATGCACAACCGTCACGAATACAAGATCAGAACCGACATCCCCAATCTTCGTCAGGCTCGGTTACGAAAAGACCTGTAGCCCCTTCCATGGGTGGGTTTCATTTTCCCCCTGGCATGGTAATTATCCGTCCTGTTCGTATCTATCAGTAGCCCTAAAAAAAATTTGGGTATCCAGAATCCACTTCAGCAGCAACAGTCACGACTACCGCCGCAGGCGCTAGGCCAGAGGTCAGGATCCGGGATAGGACTAAAGAGGCCTTCGGACGCCATGTATAGACGGCTTCTCTTCGTTGATTGATAAATATTAACCATCTCGTATAGGTCAGGTCCGACGACGACGGCAGGTGCTAAGCGGCCTGGAATGGGCCTTGATACACATACTGGTCCAGACACCAATACCGTGAAGCGAGAGGTGTTTGCTAGGCTCGATGGGGAAGGAGGTGAAATCAAGAGAGTACGACGGTAGCTAGTCGCGAGCAGTGGGTTTCTATCAGGTACGCGGTGTATCATTATTTAGTTTTAGGACATGCGAGTATGTATCACTAGTTTCACAAGCTGTACAGTAACAATTCGCTTTCGTAGTCCCTTTTGTTGTGTTGCACGCCCAATTATATACACATCATCCAATGGAAGATTTTTTTTTGAACTAGGCTAAATGGGCCATTACAGGTTATGTGGCTTCTCCCAAATTCTACTACTTATCGGTTGTTAGGTAAGTGGACGGTAATTCAACAGTACCCGCTTATCATATTACCGATTTTGCGCTAGTAAGTGAAACGCTCCCTTTTTACCTGCTCCGGATCCACTCCAGCACATTCCAATGCCTTCATAGCGTTCTGCACAAACGGCAACGGACCACAGATCTGTACTTCTCGATCCTTCGCGCCCACTCCAGTAAAGACCTCTCCATCATCCCCAATCCGACCTAAATGCTGATGAACAGTCACAAACGCCGGAAGGGCATCCACCGACTTTGGGGACACTGGAGAAAATATATGCAAGACGTAAGATAGATCCGGAGGCGCAGTGGTCGCCGGTAGTGCATTGAGGGCATCAGCAATCAAGCGGAGCATCACATCAGGTTCTCGTGTGGACAGGACCAGAGCAATATCCCAGACCCCAAAAGTCCGGGAGACGTGCCGTGCGACGTGTCGCGTCAGGCTGAGGAAGGGCGTCAAGCCGATGCCACCCGCGATCCAAAGAAGGGAGCGTCCGCCATCACATGCGGCGATGGGTTCGGGGACGGGAAGTGTCCCACCGATGCCCCGTAGTGGCGCTGTGACCTTCAGGGATGCAAGGTCTGCACTCTCACCGTCCTGAGCATATCTTGACGCAATCTTGTAAAGGATTGGGGTAATCAAGCCCCCTGTGATTGTTCGCATCGTTATGGAAAACAGGCAGGGTGAGGCGGCTGTGGGAGGGATGGACACAGTCCAGGTCCGCACGCAGTCGTCGTTCACTGTGCTCTCGTCTTCGGTCCAGTCCACCAGCGTGTGTGAATGCCCTCGCAGGAAGCTGGTTAGATCTAGGACGATGTTCTGGCTAGGGTTGATTTGTACTTCCCGCGATGCTTTGAAGGTGAGCGTGACTAGGTTACCACTGTGTATCCGAGCGCGAACAAGGGACACCGTCACGTCATCATAGGAATTCTCAGGTGGCTTCTCCTCTGCGAGATAGCGCACGGGAGGACTATATGGGCTTCGCTCTACCAGTGTGCTCCCTGGAGTTTCACGAACAGTGAGAGCATCTTGGACCAAGGCATAACCTGTGACATAGATAGTCGTCAAAACATTCATCGACGGCATGATCTCCTGTGCAGGGGGCCCAAAGTGAGTTTTCGCTCTTCCTGTCACATAAAGAATCGAGCCATCACGGAAGGACGGAAAGACGAGACTAGCCAGCGGCGTAACATAGATATTTCCCAAAGAGTTCAATAATCTATTTCCTGGAAGGAGGGTAACCCTGAGCCATCAAGTGTTGCACGAGGATGAGCGCGCAGCTGCTCACCATTATAATTAGGGAGAACTAAGGTTCGACTGTCACTTGGACGAACACGAACAAAGCCAGGCCTTCCCCCTCGGTGGTTGGTTCCCACATGTGAAGGGTAATCGTCTCTAATTTCGAGCGGCGCCACGTACGAAGTCCCGAGGAACGATGTATCAGCTTTCTGGATGTAATCGATGATATAAGATGGAAGCCGCTCTCCTGGCGCCATTTCCATATTTTGATATAGAATATGGGGATGTATATCCGGGTGCAGAGACACATGACGAACATTGATGTACTTCGGACATAACCTTGGAGCGGGGACCAGATGTCATTTCAGCAATCGAGGTGAGCTTGCAGAACTGCAAAAAAAATCGCGCACCCAAGAGCTTCGTTCACGGCAATATTCAACAACACGGAATTGTCCTTCACCTCAGCACTCTCCACATACCCAGCAAACTTATTCCTCCTCCTCGTCGACACTTCGATCCCTAAAGCCGAAATAAGCACCTTGTCCTTCGCGGACCCCCAATTTACTAGGTTTCTCACGGCCGGATCCCCATCCCACACACGAGCTTTAATTTGCAAGTGAGTGTCATCAGAGCTGCTGATGAAGGGGGCGTCCCCGCTCGTTGGTGTGAGTACAGAAGCCCATGGCCTGCCTTGATTATCGAGCGTGGTGATAGGAAGGAAGTGAAGACGAGTGGTGTGGAATAGACGATGCTGCTCGGGTAGTCTATTGACGACGGCAGTGATAGGCACTCGTGCAGGAAGGTGGATGATATCCTGGACAGCGGCCTCTCCAGGGTGCCATCCCTTCAGGGCGCGGTCGGAGGTATCCTCAGTCATAGTCTTGAAACGAAATGTGTAAGGTCTCGGAAAGAAAAGTCTCGCTGGAGTAAGACCTGTTGTCAGCCCGTGGGTTTTACAGAAGCTCACAATTTGCAAGCTTCTCCGAGGTCATGTAGCTAAGCTATAATCACGATGGGAAGGAGATGCTAGAATGAATGCAGACCCCATTTTATTTTGGGTTATAGAACAGAAAGTCCGCGGATACGATATACCCAAATCAACTTTCGTCTGTGTGCATTACACATACGATATTCGCCCTAAAAAAAATCATCCTTCTTGCGTCCTCCACTCTTGAAGCGTTTCCGATGGAGGTGGAGAACTCAAACCCAATCCAATCATAGAGCTCCGCCCGAATCCGTAAAAGCCCCGTTTCGACAATAATCATTGGCCACTGGTATCAACATGAATTAAACAGGACAAGATTCGGATATCATGCCTCCTACTCATGAGTTCCGAGATAAAAATGATTAGAATGGATGGAGTTACAATTCACGGTACCGTAAAAGATCATGCTATTTCCCCACTTTAGATCATCTCGATCTTGACCGACACATTTCACGAGCGCCTTTTGTTTGGGGTCCGGTGACAGATGTCGGTCAGGGTGTCGTTGGTGGCAGTCATTGTCAAGTTTAGAAAAACAGTCACGCCAAGCAAAGACGTTCAGATGACTAAACCGGGTACCGGTAAGATCAAATGCCGATCCAAAGCCGGCGGGATCAAATTCAATAGGCATATGACCGACATATATTAAAATTTAAACGAATTGGCGCTTAGTGACCGGTTGACCCTCAGGCCCAATGGAATGGCAGTCCCATTAGGTCTCGGTCCCTCGAAGTGGGTTACACCAAAATGAGGGAGGCTCCGACTCGGGGTAACAATATGAGTCTTGGTGTTTATGGGTTGTAATTGTAGACAAGACTGCACACTAGAGAAGTTACAATGTTATTCAATTTTATAGCTGACCTTGTTCTATGGCCGTGCCCCGACTGACAGAGTCCCAGCAGCGGTTGCCTTCACCGCTTCAACTTCAGCCATGCGGTCAAACCAGCTGTAAATCCTCGCAGGAACTATCTCCTTCCACTCAGGCACCATACTCAGATCAGACAATAAGGGATAGAGGAAAAAGTCAGCCCAAGTAAGCTTTTCTCCAAAGGCGAATCCCTCAGGGGCCATGAGGGACGCCATGAGTGCGAGGAATTCACTCAGTTTGGCCACCCCTTCCTGAATCTGTGCCCTGACCTGCGTATCAGACAACTTGCCCTCGTCCAACGCCTTCACACGAGGTTTTACAACGCCCCCTTCAACAATAGGAAATCCTGTTTACCTGTCAGCAGGATCACGAATCAAGGAAAACGTCCACCCAAACTGACCGAAGAACGCGACCAGACTAACAAACTCCCACATCTTTTCCTCCACGAGCGCCCCACCCTCGCCTGATTTGATCTCCAGTTTGGGCTCGGGTGCGACCCTATCGATATACCTCAAGATTGCATGGCTCTCGCGTAGCTTCAAATCCACGCGTTTACCGTCGATCTCGTGAATAACGAGAGTCGGGAGAAATCCGAAAGGGTGGTAGTCGAATGCGATGCTAGTTAACGGTGGGGTCGATATCTGATTGTAAGGCAGACCCTTGTGTTTCATTCCCAACGAAATCGCACGGGTAAAGGTAGAGAACGGGGTGCCGACGATGGTGTACGGAGCGGACATGGCGGGAGAACAGCGAAGACTAATTGGATGAAGAGTAGAAGTGATGGTATTTGTTGTGAGTGGCCGGTATAGACTTTGGGGCTTTACAAGTGAGTTCTGGTGACGACACAACACCCATATCAACGGTACTGCGCGGCCTACCGTTCCGTGCCAGATTGTTGCAATCTGTCGCAGCCCACGGTATTACGTTACATAATGAGAGATCTTTGAACCACAGTGTGGGGGCCGTGGAAGTGGGTCCCTATGTCTAAATTTACCTGGGTGCCCGAACACACCCCGAGGCGATAAGTCCGCCGATGATATACATGGCTGTACTAGTAGTATTGTGAGGCTAGGATCTGGCGTTGTGGTGGTAGGAATAAATTTACTAATGAGGAATATTTTATCATTCAATAACATTTGGAAGATCGATCGTGATCATACCTTTCTCATGTTTGGCAAGAACGAATCAACTGGCTGGCCAATAGGACAGCTTAAAAATCTCGCGGATTTATGTATTTGCAAGAGAAGAAAGCTTGATTTTTCCCCCAAAGTCCCTTAAAAAGTTGGTGATCAAAATGATGCATGGTAGTCGGTCGCCTTCATGGCTGGCGCTTCTTCAAATGTAAGCCATACGCATGGGGTAAATTTACTTGAAATCCCGGTATTTGTAACCTTTTTTTTCTTTTTTTTTTTTTTGGCTTCCTTTCGCGCACCAGAAAACTAGAAGCCGAAGGTGGTAACTTGGAGATCAGAAGAAAGTGGTTTTACATTTCAGTAGACATGTGGCCTGTTGTGCCACATGTGGGAGCAGAAACTGATTGGGAGCCAAGGGTGCGCGGAAAAGGTTATGACAATGACAGAGAACCCTATCTGATACAATTGAGGACTACTAGTCGAACGTTGGGCACCCTAACCCACAATTCTGCCGAAAGCCGGGCCAAGTATCATTATCTGTCAATAGCGTCGTCATTTAGAATTTAGCCAAGGGTAGATACGGTGTCAACTTACCTATGCTACATATGCGGATGCAGACAACTCCTTGTAGGGAGTCGTCGCAGGGGTGTTTTCATCAAGAAGGAAATATTGTTCGAACTCGCGAGAATCCGCGTCACCATAATTCTTGAGATCAGGGCTGACAGGGATACTGTCATATTTGACTACGAGGGAGCGAACCTTCGCGAGGGCTGCATCACGCTTGGCGTCAGTGCTAAAAAGAATGTCGAAGATCCATTTCGGTTGGAAGACAATGGTAAGGCCATTGGAGTGACGAGTGCGGCGCTCTTGGTGGGCAGGAGTTTGTATGACAGTGAAGAACGGCTCGCCGGCAAAACAGAAGCACCATTTTGCGTGATCGATGGTTTTGGGGATGTGGGATGGCCAGGTCTTTCGGTCGAGCTTAGCAAGACCGTCGAGGAGCTTCCAGAAGGAGCTATTATACTCCTCTACAGAGCGTGGGGTGTCAGTCTCTTTAGCGAGGAGGACGAGGGAAGTGTTAGGTCCCATTGAGCGAGCTTTAGGAAGATAGTCCGCAAGCCCATCTGCTAATGCCCGAATATGGCGTGGGTTAGATAGATCATCGGAGTCGATGAACATGTAGACTTGGTCATCAGCCTTGAAACCCTTCGTGGCATAGATGCATGGGAAGACGAGGTCCTCATTGAGCAACATGGCAACGTAATTGTCATAAGTCGATCGCTGCCAAGTTCCCTCTGGATATGTGTCTGTCACTCCTTTTCTGAACGTATTTTCAGCCAAAGAGCGCCCAGGTTTGAAGGGAAAATTCTACCTTGTAAGGGGTTTATGGTTGGCGGCACTACTGACCCGAACTGGGAGTTTGTTCTCCACCGCAAACTAAAGTTAGTGGTCGTGTCGCCATTAGTCGTTGGTCGATATCTTTACAAGTCCCCAAAGCTTACCAGAGTATCGCGCGAATCTTCTAAGAAACGCGGGAGTCGCTTCTTGGCGGCGCCTGCAAGCATGGCGAACACGACCCCACCAAAGAAAAGTGTAGGAAGGTTAACATAAGACGCGTCCATGAGCTGGCTCAGAAAATCCATAACTGAGTTGTGAGGAGGAAATGGAAGAACAAGAAGTGGTGAGGTTGGTGGTTGGACGAACAACAGGTCTTGTTATTATATCCCTTTCCAAGTACCTACCACTGACATTTCTGATCCAGAATATACGGCATATGTGATTGAGATATATCCATATGACACGGAAGAAGAAGTGCGGGGGGATGGAAGTTTGTCCCTTGGCGCCGGCTTAGAAGATTGCGTTTGATGTGATCTCCCTGAATTGGATCGCCGTTACATAGACATGGCCGACACTTGATTATCACCGGAAGCAAGGTCTCTTGCTTTAATGGTCCATATCACATTTCGACCTTTACGGCTTTGCCCTGTCCATAGGCACAGAGCCGGTGGTATACCTTATTCGATGGTTCGGGGTAAGCGGTGAAGCGGCGATCTGAAAGAAGACGTCGGAGACGTACTCTGGGTTCTAAGCTGGAAGCCTCGGAGAATTTGTAGTACAGAACATACACACACTCGCGGTGTTCATGCCAATCTTGCGGGGTGATCTTCTGACATACTGCATGCGAGCGACAGACCTGATATAGATGGCATAACGTTCACTAACTAGTTGCGGTACCTGGGGCTTTTCGATTATGCGGACGCTCACACTGTTGAAAAATGCACGAAAAGGCCATTTTGGGTAATTATTTGGACTTTGGTGAGGTCTAGAATAACATCGTGTAAGAAAAATATCAAAAAACTGTGAGATATAACACACCTTAATTTAGGTTCAACGAAAAACGCAATCAGTAGAAGTAAATCTATATTAGCTGTTTCTCCTATAGAAAAGGAGAGTTATAAACACAGATCCTCCTGCCAACGCGCAACACGGGGAGTACTGAGTCGAGCGGAGGCCTATGCCAGAGGAAAAAAATAATAATATCGGCCCGGACCCAGGGGCTAAGTTTAGAATATATAAGCCTGCATTTTTATCCCGTACAGCACGGGGTAAAACACATTGTAGCGCGTTGAGTAGTGACCTTCTTGATCGTGCTGTATTATGTTTTGACAGGCGCCAAAATCACGAAGATGTAAAATGATTCCCTCGATTACTTCGCGAATGCTCCATATGTAGCATAAACTGACGCTATGCCTCAGCGTACAGGTTAGTACTAAGCCTAACGGCATTCGAATCCACGGCCCGGTGGGGAATCCAATCAGCAGAAAAATCTCAGGCATAGTCAACCAATCTACAGTCGTGATCAAGAACATTGCTGCGCGAAGCTTCTGTTGGAGTGTAGTCACCATGAAGCCCGGCTCTCCAACGATCACGGCTTCGTAGGGTCTCGGCCAAGTGGTTGACCGACCTACTGTTGCTTGGAATTCTATTTCAAGGTTGTAACCACCAGAAGACTGAGCCATATGCTTCGTCAGCGCAACGAGAAATCTTATAAATATATTGGCACCTGTCATTTCATATACTATTGAATTGAGAAAAAAGTGACGAGAAGATTGTACAAGGCGTACATTTCCCCGAAACGGCACGAACACGATTAAACCGCTTGTATGGTCGTCTAGTTTCCACGATTTTCAGAAGAGTATTCCCATCGACCTTCCAATCCAATCACGGTTTATATTCCACAACCCTGGCCGTAAAACTTGACCAACATGGCCCAATTCGGCCGCACGGCCTGGTTTGAAACTTGAGGAAACGCTGAATTGGGTACGGACAAGAATTGGGGTATGAACGGCGAATGCTGACAATGATACTCATACCTAAGCCGGCCTCATGGCATCTATACTAAACAGCGAACGGCGATTTGTAAATGAGCCGCGTTGGATATTCACCGCGAATCTAGAGCTACGACTCCTGAGTGTAATGGGTAGAAGAAAACTCCGGGCGAGAACACTGCCGTGAGTGGAGTTTAGAAGTTACAAAAGGAAGAGTGTTGGTGCGAGGTCATATGCATGGATTGGGCAACTATTCGGCTTATAAAGGCTAGAGAACGACACCGGGTTATCGAAATCCGGGAAGCCTTGTCGGCATCGTCTTTCCAAGAGGAGATGTTAGGCATATAACCTCACATCTTGATGTGCGGATGCTTTTGGGGGTGTGTAATGAACGAATTCCAAGACCGGCAAATTTTTGAGTCCTTCCTAACAGGACTACATCCCTGTTCATAAGGCCGGTGGCGGTCTAGTATATATAAGCCGAACGGTCATGCTCCAATACCGCTCACTAAAGTAAGCGTGTTGGTTTGAGCATCGTGAAAGCTAGGCCCACTATATTCGTTACTAGTGCCAAGGTTGAATCAACAACCTATTGGCCTGGGCGATATGTGCACCCGCAGGGAGGAGTTCCATAGGTCCACGTAACTTTACATAGTGGCAGCGGTAGCAGAAGTTCTAGGTTACCCGGTAGGTGGAGTTGGCGAGAGCTTTACTCATCGTGGCGGATGACGATCAGACCAAGAACTTTCAACAAGCCACGTGGGTAAAGTGGTAACGGCCACTCAACGCGGTTGTCGGAAATCGGACCGCAACGCAACACCAACCATTTTCATGCCTTGAACGATTGCAAACTGCTCATTCGGTTTTTTTCGAGTCATCGCCACGGTTGGCGTCACGCAGTATCTCTTCCAACGACGCATCGTACTATCGGAATATGGCGTGCCTCACAGCTTTGAATGACGATGTCCTAATACACCTCATCGAAACTCTATCAGGCCCAGATTCCATGAAAAGATCAGATAGTCATGTCGGCCTAAGAATGCAAAAGCTACACCTGGAACACGTTGGCACAATTCTACCACTATCGTCCACATGTAAACGGATGAGAACGGCGCTATTTCCCCTTCTGTTTCGCGAGGAGAAATATTGGCGAACTAAAATGGTACATCTACCTGACGATCGAAAGATTTGGCCATGTAGTATATGGAAACACATAGTGTAAGGGAAATATCGTTGAATCTTTCATCTATGACCTCTGATTGACCTTGTCAAACAGTGAACTTCATCTTAAGGATAAAGATGATAGTCAATTCTTAATCGATTATGCGCCTCTAAAAGCTGCCTTCCCTGATATGCACGCTCTCAAAAAAATCCGCTTTCGGTTCACCATGACTCCCCCCGCTACTCTCTTATTTGCGGCATCATTAGCACCGCGCGTTGACACATTGGAATTTACCTCCCTCCGTATCGATGACCCTTTCGTGATTCAGTCCTTTTTTAATTTCCCCCGCCTTACTTCCCTTTCCATGTCTATCAATAGCCCAGAAAACGTGAAGGAAGATCTACGGGAGAAGGAAATCTCCAATGTTGCCCACATCCTTCGTACGCTATCAGAACAGCTCTTATATCTCGAAATACCCGGTGGTCTCATTGAATTTTCGACCCTAATGGAAATAGATTGGCCACTCCTCCGTGATCTTGTAATATTAAATAACATGCCGAGAGGGCCCGTAGCGCCACTTTCATACGCCTTGTCTACTATGCCCTGCCTTCGAACACTCGTTTATTCTTTTGCAACCGAAATCCTGCGCCTGCCACATCCAGTATTTGGGTTTCTTACCCCACAAACCCAAGAATTCCAACCCATTGTAGGGAAAGATCATCCTCACCTTCCGCCTCGATTGATCTCAGTCAACCTCTCGAGCCCCCCGCCCCAGTATCCTATGTATGACCACCTCTCATACGGTCTAGAAGTTTTGCGCATTTTTCCATACCAGGTTGTAGGGCTGATCTTGCCCCATGATTTTCAGGAGATGGATATTTCTGATCTCCTGACGAAGGCCTCACGTTTTGAATACCTCAGAGAATTAGCTTTGACACTCAAAGAAAGTCCTTCTCCGAGCATACTAACTGCCATCGCGAAAGCGTGTCCTTCGATCCTTGTACTTGAAGTAGGACAGACAACCGTGAGCGAGCGCGAGCCGGAGCACGATATCGTGAGTCAAACTTAATCTACCCGCTATTGGCCAATTATTTACTCTTACATTACAGCAATCACTCATTGACCCACTTACGCAAATGACCAGATTACGCGAGCTTCGCATAGCTGTCGAGCTTGGTCCTGGCCTGTATACATACCAGTCTTTGGGCAGTTACGGAGTTCTTGATAGGACAGAGCTGGAAAATCGGCTCCAGAGCACGGCTGAAGCCTTTGCGCAGCGGTTAACTAAACTCAATGTTATCAGCTTGCTCCGCAAAGACGAGTACGACTTGGGCCCCTTCGGCCAGGTTACAGGACGTGTTGCTTGGCACCGTAGTCGGATACATACCAGTGCTCGCACAGGTGGACCATTGGTGGAGTTTGATAAATTGTATAAACCTTTCTGGTGACAAAGGGGGTTGACTATTTTTGTATTAACATTTATTAATGGGATATAGCATGTAACCGTGGTAAAGTAATTGTAACATCGTAAGTACGAATGACCCGCTTCGCAAGATAGAGAGAGGATTGTCAGGGTATATTCTAGTGTGCGATCAATTGGCTCGTAAAATGCCTCTGGTATAACATTTATTGAGCGACTTCTCGAGGAATGTTTTATGAGCAAGCTGCTCGCAAAACATCCCCGGCAGTTGAAAAGTTATGTTGCATAGTGCAGAAAATCTAGGGTCGTCCAAGAAGTCATCTACTCTGGACCAGTCTTCCGCGTACAGAGCTTCAGGTTCAGGGATGGTTATAGTGATATTGTTGGCTGGGGTGGGGACAAGAGAGAGGGTATCTGAAAGTGGTCGGCATCCCAAGGCTCGAGAAAGCTGCACTACTACCGATCCTGACTGGATATTTTGCGACAACCTGAGTTCTTTGTGGCGTGGCCCGCCATCTTATGGGTTTTGGGTAAGCGAAGCGTAAGAGTTTCCAAGACAACGAGACAAACCTCTCGGTAGGCCACCGATAAAAGAGACGTCAACCTGATGTAGATAAGGTCTCAGAACCTCCAGCAGTCCCTTCAGAATTGCGTGATATCCGTAATCGACGAACGCAGAGTAGATTCCGAGATCAAGAAAGCGTATGTGTTCCTTTGACAACGCAATCCAGTCACAAATTTCACTCCCTTCGCCAGTAACTCCAACGGTGTATCCAACGGAATGCACGCCTACAGGAAGACGACATGCCGTGGGCTCCAGCTGCGAGTTTTTTCTAAACTGTGGGCAGATATCCAGACGAGTTAATTGTTTAAAAAAGGAGACGAAGTGCGTCATTTCGTTGACGTCATAGAAGACAATGTCATAAATTTCGAGGTGGGTCAATGCAAGTGCCGACACAACCGGTATAAGTGTGGCGTGGAAATCGCGGATATCCAAATTGCAGAGACACAGGGTTTCAACACGGGACAGGGGCATTAAGAGGGGGAGCAGTCTTTCAATGGTTCTAGGCGCCATGAAAGATCCTAGTTCAACCCCGTGTATTTGAAGATGGCGAGCACATGGGATCAGGATATCGGCGGAGGTCTTCAAAAATTCAATGCTCCGTTCTGAAATAGGCAAGTGGAGGGCTACCACTCTGAAGAGATGGTGTCGACTTGCAGGAAGCCAAGATTTGCAGACACGGCTGCAGGTTTTAAGGGCCTCTGGGTCATTGCGCAAGTGAAATATGATTTCGTCTGTGAGCTCTGGTGGAAGAGATATTTGGCGCTTAGGTTTTGCCCGCATGCAGATAGTAGGTCGCAGGGATGGCATGGAGTCCTAGTGGCGATTCATAAGGGACCCGGCATGCCCACCTCTAATAATACAGGACTCACCGATATTATAGGGTAGGAAGCTAGGCACACCGTTAGGCCCGCAAGAATGAAAGCCACTTGTGATTTATTCATTCTCGTGTATCTCTATAGCCGTCTCCAGGGAACGCCGGTGATAAATGAAAATTTCCAACACAGAAATAGTATAGATAGAAGTTGGAGTACTCGGGGCGATTGCACTACGGATGTCTCGCGCGGGTGTCGAAGCTTTATGGTTTGGCAAATTGATAGGAGATTTCAAAGAGCGAATACACAAGAGATGAAAGTGGGTCGTAATATTGATGGGTGCATTGGGAACGCTGTTGGCCCCGAGTCCTAGAATATAAATATGAGAAGCGTTCTTAGCCGACTAAAGAAGGCCTGGTGAGAGTCCAGATGGCGAATCAAGGAGCGGCGGCTCGAGCCAAATCAACTTGATTGGGAGCTTTGGAAAGCCAGATGATTCGGGGGTGTTCCGGTGATGAAGGACCTGGAGAGAATATAGACACGGATGACGCCGGAAATGGAGAACGAGTGAGGCTTCAGGCTAGTGCCCAGGTGGAGCATCCATACATGACGTATTTGAAATATTAGACATATTGAGCATAGGAAGAAAACCGAACAAAACGATGAAAGGAAATTCCCACTTAGGTAGCCTCCCATAGGCAGCCAAAACTGAAGGAGGACAGTCGTTTCAAGCTGCCGATCATTCTGGTCCAAGAGGCGAAAGGGCACGTGATAAATCTTGCCGCGGGCCGGCGTCCCGATTGATTACGGCCGTCTCTCCGACCGGGCATGCTACGCATTGTGGCGCGCCTGAGTCGGGTATTAGCAAGAGGCAGGAAGGTGGTGTCCCGCTGAGTCTGGAAGTGATTACAACACGTCGTTCTTCATATTGAGGAAATCCCTAGATAACGTGTCGTTAAGAGGGACGATTGTAGTGCTTGAAATTCTCAAATTGATGATAGTGTAAGTGTTTTCAATAGTGGGCCCTGCACTTTCTTGAATTACGGCAACCCTGCCTAACGCGCACCGAAGGTGTGGATACAGGTAGAGTATCTGACCTTCGTAAGTCTGGAATTAGTCCTGGCACCAATGGCCTTGAGCTAACTTGGAACTACTTGCTCCCGCCATGAATGAGTCTAGCAAATTGTTGTGGCAGGACGAAATTGGATATTTTTGGAGCCTGCGTGTATGTTGTGTGGCGTACGTCCATCGCTGGTGTCATGTCACTTTATATTCAGTCCCAAACACCTGACCCGAACAGAAGACCATGCGAACAGGGATCTTATTTTCACCAAAATTCAAGTTTGTCACGAGTAACCAGGAACTAGGCGTGGGGGTACGATGAAGTCATTGATAGTGATGATGATAAAAGTCTCGATGTTTCGTAGGAAAAGGGAAAGCGCCTATGGGGGTGTTCAAGTAGCTGTCGTTTAGCAGAGTTTGTTCAATGTCGTGGGTCATGCACGATGGGATGCACTGATCGGGGTCACGCTCGGAACATGCCAGTATTTGCGATTATTTTTGGCTGTCAGAACCGAATAGACGCACGGTGGCGCAGCGTCATAGTGGTGTTGTTGTTGGAGAGGGTCAGCAGGCAGTCTGGTAGAAAGGCGATCATAGTATAAAGAGGTTCGACAGGATGGATTTCGATGTTGGGTAGGTTGGGTGCGTGGCCCAAAATCAGGAGAGAATAGCCTCAAGGAACCCCCCTCTGCCACCAGCTGCCACCCTGCCTCGTTTTGACCTGTTCCTTGATCCTATGAAAAATCTCCGTTTTTTCAGTTCTTAAGAGGGATTGTTGTTTCGTGTTTAGACTGTGGGGACAGGAGGTATGAAGATGGCTGGAAGACGCACCGCATGTGTTTGGCTGCGAAATTTTTGACGGACAGGAGAATTTAGATTTGACGAAAGTTCCATTTGAAGAGATATAGAGACTTTGGACGTAGAACAAAAAGTTGCCACAGTTAGTCACTAGGAGGAATCAATAGCTATGCTCGTCGTTGTTGAAGGCAACATCGAACATTGGCTAGTTATTCGGTTGTAATTGATATTGTCGGAGTTTTTTTTTGATCGAGGGGCACAGCAGCTATTCCAAATCCGGATAGCCCCAGGGCGGCCCATTGACGTCAAGGAATAAAAAGTCGTCAGCCCAAGAATGTTCATTGTTCCTCTCATCCGCCCACCATGTACGTCCCCACCTAAGAGCCCTGTTTTCAGTTTGCTGACAACGTTATGACAGGTCGAACATCGAGGAGTCGAAGTCGGCGACGACTTCGACGTTTGTGACTGCTCTAGTCTTTAACGCGATCGTTTTTGCCGTAGAATTGGTGGCATTCACCCTTATCCGACCTTATTTCAAGGCTATATATGAGCCTAGGACCTATGCTCCACCACGTTCGTAAGTACCATCGTTCTTTCCGGTTGATGTGGGTTTCTGGGCTGCTTTCCGTTTGGACATGTTACGAAAGGCGGCTGGCTCGAGGCTAGGGGCAAGTGGGTGAATGAATGATGTCTGATCGGTAGTTCTTGTTGGAGTTGCGCGTTGAGGACAGATGGGGACGGAGAGTATTAACACCCTCCATTTGGAGGGATCGATGTTCTGGCATATGTTGATTCACTATTTACTACATTCATCTTCATTGCGAGCCAACTAATTAATTTTCACCCATCTCAGAAAACGCATACAACCCCTCTCACAATCTATGTTCCTATGGCCAATCGCTGTATACAAGGCCAATTACACGGACATCATCAAAGCGAACGGATTGGACGCATACTTCTTTGTTCGCTTCCTTCGAATGATGGTCAAAATTCTGATTCCCATCTGGTTCTTTTCCTGGGCCATTCTCCTACCCGTCGATAGTGTGCGCACTCGTGTAGGCAACAACAGTGGGCTCAGCCTACTGACTTTTGGCAATATCTCGTCTGAGAGATCCGTTCGCTTCTCAGCTCACATTATTCTTGTCTATTTCTTCACTGGTGAGATCTAATCCGAAAGGCCTCGTGCGAATCAACACTTAAAATACGTTTAGTGTGGATATTTTATAACATCAAAATTGAAATGAGGCACTTTATCACCACGCGCCAACAACATCTGATAAATCCTACCCACGCGAAATCGGTCCAGGCCAACACGTTGCTGGTCACCGGAATTCCAGCAAAGTATCTCTCCCGGGAGGCTTTGCTGAAGCTGTTCAATGACCTTCCAGGTGGCGTTAAGAAGATTTGGATTAATAGGTGAGCGTCAAAAAGCTACCCAAACCAAACGCACTTAACTCTAATTCTATTTCTAGAAATCTCAAAGAGCTTCCTGATATCTACGATCGACGACTTGCAGCATGTGCCAAATTGGAATCGGCCGAAACGTCACTCATGAAGACCGCGGCGAAGCTTCGTCTTGCTGCCATCGAGAAAAAGGAGAAAAGCAGGAAGAAAGCTAAGGGAATTTCGCATGATGATGTTGAAACTGCGACAGGAGAAGACTACACAATCGTACCCAAAGATAAGCGGCCGCAACACCGACTTGGCAGTATACCATTCTTCGGAAAGAAAGTGGACACGATTGAGTGGGCAAGAGAGGAAATCCGTGTGTGTACTGAGTTGCTAGAGAAGGGACGTAACATCATCGAGAATGACGGGAAGGGGGTAACGGACAATCGCTCGAGCGAGGATACAGAGGAAGATGCTGGAACCTCCGAATTCACTCAGGGTGATATCAAGGATATGAAGAAGAGTTATCCACCGTTGAATAGCGCGTTCGTTACCTTTAACCGTCAAATTGCGGCCCACTTGGCCGTGCAAGTGTTAGCGCACCATGAGCCGTACAGGATGGGTATGTGGTCTTTAAGAGCATGATCTTCATACCTTAATTTTAAACATCACAGGCTCGAAATATGTAGAAGTCAGCCCTGAGGATGTCATCTGGGCCAATCTTGGTATGAATCCCTATGAACAGAAGGTATGATAATCATCTCTTCTTTCACAACAGTGGAATAACGCGTGTAATTCAGGTTCGTCTGGCAATAAGTTATGCAGCCACCGCCGGCCTCATCATTCTCTGGGCTTTCCCTGGTATGATATTTTATTCCAGGGTTACCGACTTGCTAACACTCTTATTCCAGTCGCCTTCGTTGGTATCGTCTCCAATGTTTACAAGCTCTGTGAAACCGCTCCCTGGTTAGCATGGATTTGCACACTACCAGACGTCGTCATAGGCATTATATCTGGTATTCTCCCCCCTGTCCTCCTCGCCGTCCTTATGATGCTCCTCCCTATCGTCTTACGGCTCCTCGCAAGATTCGAGGGTATACCCAAACGGACGGGCTTGGAATTGTCATTGATGACGCGGTTCTTCATTTTCCAAGTGATCGTAAGTGTAGTCCTCGAGGGTGAGGGCGAAGTATGCAGCTAATGATGTCTTCACTTTCCAGCACTCTTTCCTCATCGTTACCCTGAGTTCTGGGATTATGGCAGCCCTTCCTGACCTTATCAAAAACCCAACCTCGATTCCCAACATTTTAGCACAAAACTTACCATTATCATCCACTTTCTTTTTGACGTATGTCTCCTCGAATCAACTCCTATTCATGGTGCTAATCATCCCGTCGATGCTAGATATGTCATCCTCCAAGGTCTTGCCGGAACCGCTGGGGGATTCCTTCAAATTGTTCCCCTTGTGATATATTACGTTAAACTCTTCATTTTGGGGAGCACTCCCCGCGCTGTCTATGGTATCAAATATGGATTAAGAAGCGTCGCTTGGGGAACTACCTTTCCTAGTATCACCCTTCTAGTTGTCATCAGTAAGTATTGAAAACTTCTTTTCGTACACTTCGTTACTAAAAGTATCGCCTTCAGCCTTCGGGTACTCCATCATATCGCCTGTGATCAACGGACTTGCATGTGCAACCTTCTTCCTCTTCTATCAACTGTACAAGTACTTGTTCCTCTGGCAGTTCGACCAACCGTCGACCAGTGATACCGGAGGGCTGTTCTTCCCCAAGGCAATTCAGCATGTCTTCGTGGGCATGTATGTACAACAAGTTTGTCTTTGCGCTTTGTTCTTCCTTGCCCAAGATGAGAACAAAAATCCCACTGCTATCCCCGAAGGCGCACTTATGGTCGTGCTGATAGTACTCACGGTGAGCTCGTTTCCTTCCTGTTCTCACAGGAAATTATTCACGGTGACTTGCCTTTTCAAGGCTGCCTACCATGCTATCATCAATAACTCTTATGGTCCCCTCCTCCACGCCCTCCCGTTGAGTTTGGCCGATAAAACCTACGGTGCCCCTAGTATTGCCGAAGCGGAGGAAATTGCTGCTGCCCCATCGATCGAGGACAATAGCTCGATCAAAAAAGAACCCGCTGGTCCTCCCCCGATTGCCAAACCCATGACAGAGGATGATTACGGATTCGCACATCCCGCCGCTTCGCGTCCGCAAAGGACGGTGTGGGTGCCAGTTGATACCCTGGGGATGTCGAAAGAGGAGGAGCGCGCGTGCCAGGAGGCCGGTGTCGATGTCAGCTCGAAAGATGCCGTGATGAACGAGAAAGGCAAAGTGGATATCCAGGGAATCCCGCCCGATTTGATCAGGGACGATTGAGTTCTCTACGGAATGATTGCGGATACTTTTTCTTATCATAGTTTTCTTTGGCTACGGTTTGCTTGTAATGACAGATCTGTTAAGGCTGGGAGATTTGCTTGTATGACCCCCATCATGGTGGAAACGATCTTATTACCAATGTACTTCACGTATATAACTATTCTGTAATGAAGAGCATACATAATTTTGTTTCAGTGGTACAGTGTACTAAAGAGCCTCGGGAAAGGGGCTGTATGTATATATGACGAGGCGCGATACAAGTCTAAATATACAACATGAGTCTGATTGATCGTCAAAAGTAATCCGAGGACGGTAAATATGAATCCGTCCAATATTATCGGCTATACTGTGAAAGCCAGTCGAATTTTATAAGATCTTGATGTTACTACCTTTGATCCATTTTGTTCTATTCCAAAATGAACTCCTTTGTCGATACTGTCCTAGGGCTCTTTTCGTCACACTTTCCCTTCTGTTCCACCTGGTCTTGGGTTTCACATATTCATGTTCAAGCCGCCCAGCAAGCATTTTGATATGGGGGCTCCTCCTTTTCTCATCACTTTTCATCGGACATCTGTATCCCCTCTATGGTGTTCATGTGTTCATGATGGCTTTGTACTCCTGCAGTATTTTGCCTTTATTTCCTCAATTGGATCCATTTCATTCCTTGGTGTCCTTCCTGGTGAGTACTGTGATATCTACATACCACTGTTACTGGATTAACACCGTCGTATAGTAACATCAGATAATATTGGCTTAGATGTGAACCCAACAGCATTCTGGACTGTCAACTCCTTACTCCTCATAGCCATCTTGGCATTTTCCACAGCCATTTTTGACTTCCTGATTTCCATGAATGGCGAGGAACATGGTCATTATGTAATTGCTTAAAACGGACTTTTGTGGATATGTCAGTCCTTGATTGGTTTATTACAGGTACTGTGTAGGGTCTCGGAGTATTTTGCGGAGATAGTGGTAATCCAGGGAATGCTCTAACATATCTGGGAGAGGTACTAAAGCAAAAAGCGTCAAAACCAGTGTTAGGAGAGGCTGAACGTGGTCCCCAATATCACCACGCTCCCACTCCTATAAATGAAACCACAGAAACAAGTCCACCCCCATATAAAGTATGTTCACTTATTAGCTCATTTGAGGATAATATTTATATATTCTTTACAGTTATCGCACACCCAAGAAATATTTTCTCGAAGTGTTCCTCCTTTGCTGAAGTCTGGCAGGTTTGAATCCAACCCCTAAAACAACTCCTAATATTATTCAACTGTGACCTCCGGTACTCCAATCAGTAAAAACTATCTTCGTAGTAGGAATATCACTTTATTTGCTCCGTACCTGGTATTAGCGTACTTTGCAAGGAAAAAACAATAGCTCCTATTTTTTTTTTACCTAACGCGTAGTAATCACATGATCTTGACGATACGCGTCGCGGTCACGTGGTCATGTTCTCCACCATCCCGAAATGGTCCCGGGGCTTTCATTGGCAGCTTCGATACCCGAACCTTTGAGGTGTCTTCTCTCTTCGTTTGACCACCTACACAACCACCACTACTGCCCTATAAATTTGAGAATGGAAACACAGGACGATGTCTTCTCTGACTCACGTCCCATAATTGTTGATTGTGACCTCCTGGAAGCGGCCAAGGAAAACGTTCAGCCACTTGCTTCAGGTCGAAGAGTCACTGCGCTATCAGCCATCCTCGCGACACCCCACGCACAGAGAGAGTCGAAACTCTCAGCCACCCGTAATCGCCTACGCATCAACGTTGAACTTGCGTTAGATGACGAAGAGGGCGACCCGTTAGAGGCTTACTGCCGTTTAGTATATTGGACAGTCGAGAACTACCCCCAAGGGCCTAGTGTTGAATCTGGGCTAATTGAACTCCTGGAAGAAGCCACGAGGGTCCTAAAGGACGATAGGGAAGGACACTGGAGGGGAGATCTGAAATACCTCAAGCTATGGTTGCTATACGCCAGCTTCGTGGAGAAGCCAACCATAATATACCGATTTCTGATTGCAAATGAGATAGGCACGGACCATGCTTTGCTGTACGAAGAATTTGCTGCTGTTTTAGAACGGGATGGGAGGTAAGTATTTCAAAATCTCCCAGCTGCTGTCGATTGACATTTGTTCAGGCGGAAAGATGCTGATGATACATATGTCCTTGGAATAGCCCGAAGAGCTTCACCTATTGAGCATCTACAAAGCCGGTATAGCGACTTTCAGAAGCGCATGATGAGCAGTTCACTTCCCGTCTCACCCGCACAGTCGACTGTACCGGCAAGACCCGCTCTTGCGGCCGCTCCACTGACCTCCAGGTCCGGATCCTCTTCGAGAACCGCCGCACATCGCAGCGATGCCCCCTTAGCTTCTAGTGCTACTCATACACGCCCAACACCAACATCCAATCGACCTCTCCAAATCTTTGTGGATCCTACAGGTACTGAGTCACAGGCAGCAGAAGCCTCTGCAAACTCCTGGACAGATATTGGTACACGTAAAACGAGGATCAAGGAAAATGTACCCGAGGTGAAGAAACTTGTAGGGACGACATTAAAGCAGGCTGGGCGAACAAAAAGGCTGGCTTCCGGTTCTGCTTCTGGAGCGTCTTCTGGGCCTTCGAATTCTAAAATTGTCCCTTATCGAGACCCAAGCCCGTCAGACATGCCACCTCCACCTGCTCCTGCATCCAAGAAGACTCAAGATGTCGTGCCGAGGACTCCTGCAAAAAGCCTGATCACGCCATTTGTTGACGGCCAGGCAGGAGTTGCGTCCGAGGGTGCTCCTACCACTCCTCGGTTCATGCCTTTCCGAGACGAGGTCAGCCGATATAATTCCACCATGTTGTTTGCCATGCTGAATGCCAGTTTCCAGGCAATGACCCCACTTGCTGGTGCTGCGACCCCCGCTCCAGAATCAGTCATGAAAGTCAAGAAGGACGGAATGAAAGCGCCGGTTCTTGCCTCGGAAGCGGAAGCGCTAAGAAAAGATCCTTTGAAAAATTATCCGGAGGCAGGTATCGACGAGAATGATTGATGTTTTGGGTGTTCTATCTGTAGTAATATTTTTCATAATCACATTCTTGCTTCACTGATGTACGTGGTCAGATGGTTAATCATTACTTACACAACGCCATCCAGGTACTGATGCTCGCGTTCATTGCTTTAACCTTCGCATGGATATCTATTTTTGGTATGAACACGTAAATGAAAAGAGAACCTTAGGAGTCTGGACGAAGCATATATGATGTTACCGGTCAATCAAGCTACTACCAGTCCCTGGTCCCTTATACTTCTATTCACGTTGTCTTGGCCCAATTACTCCAAATCAACCGAAAAAATCCGAGTTTTGCGAGTCCATTCACCTTTAGATGCAAAACTTGATATCCTCAACTCCAATACCAATAATATCTGTCACCGCAATTTTCTCAATGCGTTCACCTTATTGAAACACAAAAACCTCGAATTTCAAATGATACATCGTCCTCCGAATTCCTTCAGGTCCCGAGGATAGCACGTTTATTATTGATAGAAGCTGAACCATTTGCTTAAGCTATGACCTGGAATCATAAACCCATTTGCCAGGCTTCTGACCAGAAGGTAGGTGTCTTCCATCCCCCGCCCCAGACCGTAGGCAAAGGCCGCGGCAGGGGAACTCCCGAGTCTTTGGAACACCATGACTCCTCTAGGCGAAGCGGAAGTAGCTATAGGGCGGGTACAAAACCCCTCAGTATTCTCTGTGCTTTCTATCATTCGCCCACTCCCTCCAAAGCAATGTATCATTGTCAGACCTGCACAGTGGCTATTGTACTCTTCACGTCGCTAGTCAGCGGAGCTCCATTGACTGAACGTCTGTCTGGCACGAATGGTGTTAGCCCAGCGCACTCGGGGAACCTCATATCCGACAGCGATGTATGGCGTAGTAGCCTTCCACCCGGATTCCCACTCCCCAGATTAGCCTCCACGGAGACTATCCAGACCCCTCATGAGGCGAATAACAAAATGTATATTTCCCCTCGTGGACAATATCTGGTGATTAACAAATAGATTACAGTGAAACTTTGACTACGATGCCTTCATTGAACAATCTTCTACCCGAATTCATAAAATCCCCGACGAAGGGGTGAGTAGTAGCCCAGTTTTCGCTCCTTCTTTATTGCTAATCATGTATTCTCAGAGATGCTACCAGAGATATAGCCAAGAATCGTCGTCGGAGTCTTCGTCGGTATGTCTTCCTGTCTAATCATAATTACTCGTCTAATAGCCTTGGACAGTCGTCATCCCTAGACTCCTCGCTCCACACGACTAACCAATGCTCGCTGCTTACAACGATGAAACGCTGTACCAGTGAGTGATAATCAGCAAACCTGCTTTACCAGTCCTTACCTTCACACTCGCAGCGACCGCTATAGATCCTCACGACACCATGATAGACACAGTTTCCAGGCTCGCCAACCTGAAATAACTACCGTACTCCCCGAGATACCCATAGACCTATATACCACGATTGAACGAATGAAGTACACGATAACCCGATATTAGAGAAGGAGGTAACTGAAACTATACGTAGACGATATGTACTGCCGCTACTAAATATTCATATATTTTGATCATTAAAAACAGGTTGACGCTGCTACTCTGTCAAGCTTTCAAGCCTAATGACAAAGTCCACTTGAAAACTTATCGCTGCCAGCACGTCATTCAGTGCCTGCCACAAAACTACACACGGATTGTTAATACTGAATACAAGGAAGGGGCCGAGATCCCCCAAGTTCACGAGTCACAGGAAAGTTGAAAACTGGTCGAGCAAATACCTGATTAAAGAATTCGCTGGTATCACTTTCGAAGGCCAGAGCTCTAGCCACTTGATCAACGCAAGTATAGTGGAGGCTCGATAATGTTAAGACCCTGGCAAAGGCACACTATACAAATCGTATACCAAGTGTAAATGCGAGATGAATATACAATATAGATCACGCAAACCATTCAGCAATCAATTCGAAGTGCGCTCAATAAAAGAGAAAAATGTCGTGAGGTCATAACAAGTAACAACAAATATTTGGAAGTTTCCCGGGTCGTAAAAGCAGTCAGAATCAATGGGTGGTAATGGTGGAGGATGTGATGAAGTGTTTCCAAAGTAAGCAGAGAAATTCCCGGGACGTACAGGAACGGGAGGAGCCAGGAACAATTGAATAATATCAAGGAGTGAATGGATATGGGTACGGTGAGAGAGAATTTGACGATAAAGTAGTGATCGTCTATTTGCCGTTGATAACAGCGAGAGCCTTTTCCTTCAGTACAGAAGGGTAACTGTTCATGAGATGTGCCAAGGACCGCAGATCCTCTTGGTCCAGGAGAGCAATGGTAACTTTAGGCTAATCCGGAATCAGATACAAAGATCAAACCAAAGTGATGAGAATAACGTACTGCTCCTTTGACACCAAATGATTTGATAACTTTGAATCTACAGAGAAGGTCTGTTAGAATGGATTATACATACTAGAAAAAGTGGAGAAACACACAATTTATCTCCAAGTTGTTGTTTCTGCGTTTGGAGAGGTTTATCGCGCATTCCATCTATGAACTCGTCGGTTGCTTGTACAACCAATGTATCAGCCTTAGGTAAGGGCAACCCTGTAGCGGACGAAGAAGAAGCAATCCTAATAATCTCCGAAGCAGGGAGTTTCGCCAACGTTGCGATAGTATGTGTGGCTCCTCCAGGGGTTCCAGGCAGGGGCGATGAGGCGGCGGAAGGGCCTCGTGAGGACAGGTCTGGTGTCTTGGGTGATTCTTCAATTTTGGAGACAACCGTCCTCTTGGTCTGGGGTGTGACAGGAGCAGTCTGAGGAGCCGATTTGGTGGACTGTGTGTCAGAGAGCTTCTGCTCACTGTCACCCTCATCACTATCCAGCACCATCTTCGCGTCTGCAATTTTAGCGCGGAGAACATCGGCATTAAATAGGCACATCGCGCGTTCGCGTTTAGGAAGACTCATGAGCAGGTCGGTGAGCTCTGTCTGGCGGGAGTTCTCGAGCTTTCCGACCGCTACTAGCATCCTATCCCGTTCCGAAGCTGGAGGGACCGACCCAGAAGGTGATGACGTCCGTGGGGGCGGGGATCCGGAAGGGCTGACAGAGATGGGAGTGGATGGGTGCTCAGGTGCACTCGCAGTGGCGTTGAGGGCGTTAGGATCCAGTAAACGAGAATCCTGAGATGCAGTGGGTGAGGGTGATTTTGACACTGATGGTATGTTTGAAGATTTCAGGGAGCCCTTGAAACCTTGAACTTGATCTTTCAGTTTGTTGGGGTCCTCGATGCATTGGATAACTTCACTGAGGGAAGCGCCGACAAGAGACTGAATTATCGAGTCGATGTCGCTATCTGGAACCATGTTCATAGACTTGACGCGTCGACTTAGCTCACCTGTCAGTACCTCTTTCCGTACAACAGGAGACAAGGCAGCTAAATCATCGTAGCGCATAGGTACATTTAGGTTACCAGCAAGGGCCGCCTAAAGATTGTTAGAAAGAAACAATATAGACGATGTGTGATCGACACACATTATAGTAACTTCCCGACCCTCGTCTTCCTCGATCTTGCCTCTCATAATGGCTACCCATGGGCGATCCTAGTCCGATTGAATGGTGGCGTGGGCTAGGCCAACCTGCGTAGCTCTCACCTCCTTCACTGGCAGTTGGGCTAGTGGCGCCACTAGAGCTCCTCGGGTGCCCGTTATGACCGAAACGTTGTGCAAGCTTCTCTTGTCGAAGTTGTTTGGGCTCATGGAGACGAACGACAATTTGCTTACTTCCCAACTGGACTCCGTTCATAGCATGCATGGCAGAAGTAGCTACCTAAGATTAGACACGCGAATGAGGACGGTATAGAAGACACACCCTGATCGGGAGTCTGATACGACACGAAACCGAAGCCACGACTCTCCCCATTCTCGTTACGCATAACGCGAGCGCTGCGAAACAAGATATGCATATCTGCTCAGGCTACACAAAGGATAGCATACCTGACTATTTGGCCGAACTATACAGGAGCCATGAGGATAGATAAGAATAAAAGAATTAAGGTACCCACCTGGCGGAAATGAGTAAACAGCCCATTCGAGTCAATTTCAGGATCGAGATTCTATCACAGTTCAGGTCAAGATCACAAGAAGAGCGACACTCTCACTTTGCAAAAGAGGTTGCAAGGATCAATTAGGCCACTATGACTGTTTGAACCAGGGCCCGACATTGGCGCTAGTTGAACCTGTTGACCAGGACCATGAACAAACGCCGCGACTGGTTGCAAGGGTGATCGCACAGGATATGGACTTCCCCTAGGTGGTGAATATTGAGTAGGGTACGAAGGAAACATGGCGGCTGAAGGTATGAAGGTTGGTGCGTTCACACTGAACTCTGATACGGTCCCACTGGTCCGCCGGGGCTGGTACACCTGAACAGCTATGTTCGAGCCATCGACATCTGCACAATGCATCTCCTCTTCTGCGGCGCGCGCATCACCTTCATTCCAAAATTCCACCATACCCGTGTCGGGTCCGAAGTGAGTATGTGTTCGTGCAGAGGCAAGTGCTCCGTAGGGTCGGAAAAGGTCGTAAAGTTGAGAATCCGTGTACTCAGGTGGCAGGTGTTTCACAAGTCGTGGTTGGGCAGATGGCGGCGGTAAGGGGGTTGGGGGATTTGTCGGAGGGTAGGGCGACAACACAAGGGGCACGGGAGGCTGCAGCCCAGGTAAGGGTCGCGATTGAAGGGTGGCGAGCGCCTTCTCAGCTAGAAATTTTTAAGTTATTGCCTTGTAACACGATTCATTGTGCAACTCACCCTTCTCCGCGAACTTGAACTCGATCGTACCCGACAAGAGGTTGTTGCTACCGTCGCGCGGGATCTTAGGTCTGAAAGGGCCACAAGTCACGAATGCGAGTGCAAGGTTTTCATCAGAAACGTATGGTGGGATATTTGAGATGTACAGAAGAGGTTCGTGAAGATACGGGTGAGGATGGGGGCCGTTCTGTTCGTGGTCCTGGGGTGAGTGATTGTATACTGAATCCATCGTGATTATCGGGGAATGGTAGAACTAATCGAGCTTTAAAAGAAAAAAGGAGAATTTAAGAATCCAGGCCAAAGACCCGTCTAATATCACCGGAATAATCCTGGCTTGTTGATGTCGCCAGAGGTCAAGGAAAACAAGTGGTCCGAAAAAAGTTCCCTTCATTGCCCCCTGCGCCTTATGTAAGCTGATGTGCCATGCCACTGTTCGGAGCCATCTGCATTTACGCTCTAACCTCATGGGAGCAGACTGAATATTATTTCCATGTGTGATACACAATGAACTGGACAACACGAGGATGTCTATTAGACTGTCACTCATTGACACAAATTCCCACTGCCTAGGGCCACGTCTTTCATTCTATCGGCTGGCCATTTCCCTTTCTCCACTGCGTTGGTGACAGGCGGAATTGAAGGGATTACGACGAGATATGAACTTAAAAATCCTAGTGCCATTTCATTGGCGATCCCGGGAACCATGTATGCAGGCGTTATCCAGATTCGTCACTCCGTACAGTAGTGAGTCAACACGTGTTCTGCTTCAATGCAATAGTATTGGGTAACAATGAATCCCAGCCTCCAAAAAAACAAACCACATTTTGCTGTCCTCTCAACGGCCTCTTCAGTGATCACGGTGACACAAACAATGTCCAAAATCCGACTCCCGACAACCACCTTCACGTGATCTACTGTGATCGCGTATCGCATCCGATCGCAGTTTCCGCAGACCACCAAAACCATTAACGACAGAAGTACTTGAAACCTTCACCTCTGTGTTATACCTCCCAGATCTTTTAATTTCTTCATAATTACAAATGTCCTTTAAGAAATCTGGTATTATTGCACCAAACCCCATCACCACGCGTGGTGTCTCGACGAAACTCAGTGCAAGTAAAGGTAAAATTGTCTACGCCAATGGAAAGGCCGTCATAGTGCGTTATATGATCCAAATCCAAAAAATTCTGTTTATAATTCTTCTACCTTAAGATTCACGACCTGAATGTCAGTGTAGTTGGTTGTCTTTGGAGTAATCCTTTCATTTTTTTTTTTTGCTTTTGACAGAACCCCTTACTCGCGACTGCATATTCTGGGCATGTACAAAACACAACGGTTGCACGCATATCACCCTCAGGGTACTACTGTGCTTCCGCAGACGTCGGTGGAACAGGTATAGTCCCGACCCTGTCTGTATGAGCTATCTCAAGTTAAACACATGTAACAGTCAGAATCTGGGATACCGTAGGGGAAGATCAGACGCTTAAGGGCGAATATAAGGTCATGTCAGGAAGGATGTACGCTCCACTTCGTTTGATCTCACTATTTTGATACTCACCCTGTCCAGTAATGATCTCGATTGGGACGGAGAGAGTAAGCGGATTGTCGCTGTTGGAGATGGACGCGAAAAGTTCGTATCTCGTCCCGGATCGACCTTGGTTAGGTTCTTACAGTGTGCCTTCTAGGTTTGGCCACGCTTTCATGATGGATAGCGGTTCCTCCACTGGCGAAATTAGTGGGCACTCAAAGGTAGCGTCCGATCACTCCCTCCATATGGCTCATGTAATAACTCACATATAGGCCATCAACTCAGTTTCTATCCGACACCAGCGCCCATATCGGGCAGCAACAGCTGCAGACGATGGATCTATTGTATTTCACCAAGGTTCGTACGCTCAAATTTTCACTATCAGACTACCCTCATGAAAGCTCAAACCACTCAGGCGTGCCGTTCAAGTACGACCGAGTATGCAGAATGCCGACAAGCCTATTTATAGCTGTATGTTGACCATGTTGCAATGACAGTCAATCAAAACACACACGAAATTCGTTCAAGATGTTCGATATGCTGCCTCTGGAGACCACTTCGCTAGTGTTGGTTCGGACGGGAAGATTTTTGTGTATGATGGGAAGACCGGTGATACTCTAGGAGAATTCACCGAGAATGGACACAAAGGAAGCATAGTACGCCCCCCTCATTTTTCCCCTTACCAAGGCACAAAATGTATGGTAAAATTTAGATGGCATGTACTTGGAGTCCCGATAGCAAATCCCTGGCCACGTCTTCGGCGGACTGCACCGTGAAGCTTTGTACGCTCGATTCAATAATCTTTGGTGAAACTTCTAACTAGGGGCTAGGGGACGTCGAAACTCGGAAGGCCACCACAACTTGGACACTAGGTTCTGGCGTCAACCACCAACAAGTCGGGAACGTCTGGAGTGGAGAGAAAGACATTGTTTCCCTCTCTATTTCTGGTGATTTGAACGTCTTTGACCCTAGAGTGGGCGACAAGCCAACAAGAGTCTATAGAGTGCGCATTACTATCGACTCCTAGGATATCTTCACTCATGTTGTTATCAGGCGACTCAAAAATCGATCACAGCGACTGCTACGTCAGGACACGGAACGTTCTTGGGTGGAGCTGCGGATGGGCGCGTCTTTTCATTCTCCGGTAACACGGGAGAATGCACGAGTCTGGAGGGAGAAGGCCATTCCAACCTTGTCTCTGGTATAGCGTCAGTAGCTGGTGAGGGAAAAATAGTCTCTATCGGTTACGACGATCGCGTGCGGGAGATCGGGGCAGATGGCCAAGGATTTCTGTTAGCATCATCAGGTCTTTTTATCTTAATTATGTCCCACTGATTATGAATTCTCGCAGGCCTGCGTCGGCACCAACAAGTTTCCAACCCAGGTCTCTTGCGGTGGCAGCGGACTCAACAGTCTTCGTCGCTGAGATAAACACCATCGAGGCGTTCCGTTCGAATCAGCGAGTACTCCAGGAGACACCCAAATACGCTCCGAGTTCAGTTGCAGCATCTCAATCTATCGTCGCCATCGGAGGTGAGGTGTGTTATATGCCGTGCCTCGTTTCATGACTGTTCGTGACTGGGCAGCATAGGACCAGAAGATTCATCTCAATCACTGGGACGGTAAAGTGTTAAAGGAAACGGATGTCCTGGAGGGGAACAAGGGCGTCGTCTCTGCTTTGGCGTTTTCTCCAGACGGAAACCTATTGGCCGCTGGCGACGTGCGTGGTCTTTCTTTCTTTCCATCTACCATTCCCTCATAGTTGGAGTAATAGTCAAGCGGGAGGATCGCCCTGTTCGATGTTAAAGAGAAGAAGGTTCGTGAACGTCCGTTAATCTCACTCAAACAATCATTCCTCAGCACTTTGGTCTATAGCTGATAACCTCACGATGGTCGTTCCACTCTGCGCGGGTCAATTCCATAGCGTGGACACCTGATTCATTGTATTGCGCCTCTGCTTCTCTTGATACGCATGTGTATATCTGGAGTGTTGCCAAACCGATGAAGAATATTGCTATCAAGAATGCCGTCCCTGGTGGGGCGAACGCAGTACTCTGGCTTGAGAGCAGTGACAAAGGAGGGAAGCTAACTGGTACTGGAGCTGATGCATGTGTTCGCTTCTGGGAGGTGACATTCCATGCTTAAAGGGCCAATAATATTAGTGCATTTGAGGAACTCGTGGACACTGTAATATATGAAATCCAGGAATGTATATACTCTTCTTCTTAGACATGTCATCTCGTGACTACTCTCGCAATACACTTCCATCTCAATGCAGGAGAATCACAATGGAATTGATAGTATGTCAAAAGAAATACATAAAAGATATACCGTAAGATATAGGAACAAAACAGAGTGGAGGGGGGCGCGAGTATGATGTGGCGCGAGTACACCATCTTTTACAGGGCTAAAAGTCTTTAGGCCATCTCAACGTCCTGGATGGGTGACACCAGGGTCTCTTCTTGTGCAATAGGAGCAACAGTCTCGGAATCTCCCATGAATGCATCTAGCTCCTTATCAAGTTCCTCCGCCGTCTTGGGCTTTTTAGGTCCTGCGCGGGCCCCGCCAGCTCGTGGGGGTCGGGATCGAACGGGGCCTACCCCTCCTCGCCTGCGGAGCAGACCGACAGCGTCAAATGGAATAGCAAGATGTAAGCGAGAGAACAAAGACTGACGGGCCAGAGGGAGTTTTCACATGTACATCATCTCGGCTCAAACGGTCCAAAAGAGGTAATTTTTGAATTCTGTTGAGGAGTACTGGTGCGCTTGCAGATCGGCGTGCGTGCGGCGGCGGTGTGTCGAATTCGATTGACATCGGTTGTCCTAAACAACCAGAAGAGAGGTTTGTCAGTCAGATATATTAAGCTACTGACGCCGCATGTATGAGCGAGAGGCGTTACCCTTGGCGAGAATCCCATTGAATTGTTTCTTCGCACGTGTTGCTTCGGCGGGTGTTTCGAAGGCGATTATAGCAGTGCCGGAAGAGCGGCCACTACGGTCGTACTTTAAAGAGTGACGCAAAAAACCGAATGCGCATGAGCGAATGGAGTCGATGGTTGTTTTTTTCAGGTGAAGCTCGGGGCTGGTCGTACCCTGATTAATGGCTCACGAACAAGTGTGCCTATCTGTCCAAAGATGGCCTAAAGATACAGGGTAAACAAAACAAAAAAGTATGCGAAGACTAGGAGACGAACAGTGAGGTCTTTAGGCGTGATTTCATAATGCAGGTTTGAAACAGCGAGGCGGGTGTTGATGGCGCTTGCTGGGACTACTGCGTGTCTTGGACGTCCCGTGCCATTCGCGTTGATTCTGGGACCGGTTGGGGCTTTGTCATGCAGCCATTGTCCATCTGCGTCCCCTCGAGGTGAAGGTCGCTGATAGTGAACAAAGCATGTTAAGAACACCCTTTCAATACTTTGGTGCTGTCGACTCACGTTGTAAGGCTTTCGTGCCGTCCTTTCTGCCCGGAAAGATGACATTATAAAAGAGGAGTGGAAAATGAAGAGAGGATGCGGTGGTCGCTAACGAGAGACATTTTCATCAAAAGCGAACAGCAATGGTGAGAGCGCGGGGATACAATCGGGGTTTCAATATTTTCTCTTTCTCCATTTGAGACAATACCGACCGAAGTCTAGTCGCTACCGCTGGTTATCCTACACTTTATATTATGTTCATCAAATGGAGTCCGATATTACAAAAGGGAAATGACACGAGTTTAACCAGTTGGTGGTGAAACTGATGTGCAAATTTCAAAGCTGATGCGAGTTAAATAAATGGATAACGTGTATATGCAATGTGAACAGTGTAGGGATGTAGGAAGAGTATTAGAAAGGCAGCTTTCGTGCCTTTGCGGAATTGGATGTCTTGAGAGGATCCGGCTTTCGTTTTTGATAGTACTGGAACGCAGCCAAAATTAAGCGGTGGTCCTCCAGAGGAAGAAGGAAAACATACGGCTTTGTAGTTCTTGACCCTCCGAGCCATATCTCTGAGGAGAATCTTCTGCTTGTTCTCCCGAGCCTCTTTCATACGCTCCCATCTGTGTCCTTTGAACATTCTCTTCTTTCCAGCATACAGCCGTGTCCCGAGTTCTGCGCCCGCAACCTCCTTGTATTCGGCCTTGCCATCCCAAGCTACTGGCATCATCCAAACACTGTCCAGCTCTTGCTTTTGACCATTTGTGGAAGCTTCAGCTGAGCTACTTTCAACTGTGGCGGGAGTTTTTGTTGCGACGCGTTGAGCCTGTTCGGTCGGTCGTGGTGTTTTCGGGCCAGGAGGGAGGAGGTGCAAGGTGTTCGAGGCTTTAGCCTGCTTGACCAAGTCGGCCTGGCGCCGGAGACTGATTGTTGCAGGACGCCATTTTCCTGATCTGGGATTAAGTCGAGGAACGAATGGGTTAGGAAGTCTTAATGTTCCTGCGCTGATAGGCCCGGTTGGAGGTGGTAAAGGACCGACGCGAATAATATGGTTAGGGAGATCCCGTACCGCCTTCAAACGGAATGCCTTGACAGCATGAAGTGCAATAGACGTAGACATGTCGCTCGGCTTGCAAAAGTTGCCAGTGAGAAAACAGTTGTTGTTTGTCTGAAATCCCTTGGCCAAACAGGGTATTCAACAAACTTCCATTCGACCGCTTCCGATACCCACTTTTGTGGCTTCACACAAGAGAAGCTTCAAGAATTATCGAACTACTACCGTGGTGGATATACTGGTATACCCTTAACAGGACCACGAGTATTAAGAGACTAGACATGTTGGAATCGCATTTTGCAACTTCGTAACTGTCGTGTCACCGGGATTACAGTTGAGCCAGACATCCTCATTGAAGAAACTCAACCTCATTCGACTTCTGTGATTAGGTTTTCAATGGAAAACATCTCTACAACAAGGTTGGATTAGTATGTCGCTCTTAGTCTCCGGTCATGATGCAGTAATTTACAAGATTTACAGGTGCTCCGACGAACATTTTACCTGGATCTTATTGAAGACAGTCATTTTCTGTGTTACTCGCACCTCGCGCCCCGCGGAAACAATTGTTAAAGGTATGATCATTGATCCCACCTATGTACCATGCTTCGAAAGAGTCTTTGGTTCTATCGAGTCGATCAACTGTGCTCATTACCCAAGCAAAGTTTGCCTGTTCCCATCGAGAATTTCGTAAATACAAACATCATGGCAGCAATGATGGATGGAAGACCTGTCTACTGGAAACTTTGATTAGTTCCACGCTATTCTCATATACTTACTCGAAGCGAGGCCTCACGCTGTAGTGACAGCGTATCTTTTACAAGTAAAATTTGCTTGCCTCTCTAGCTCTGTTCTGCGACAACAAGTGATTCCTCAGCTTAAGAACTAAGAATATTGTCGGCATGTCATAAATTGATCACATGCGACCTCCTCGTCTCCCCGTCCGTCCCATATATTCACAGGTCGTTATCGATGTGAAAGCCGATCGAAGACAACGTCAATGGCACTCCTTTTGTTTTCCTTTCTCCTCTTTCGGGCCATTTACCTTTGGACTCAGCGCCCAAGCAAACACCCACCTCTACCGCCTGGACCCCCACGAGACCCCATTGTTGGACATCTTCGACTTATTCTTGCAGATGATAAAGAGCTCCTTTTTCAAGACCTTGGCAAGAAATATGGTACGCTCCTGATATCTTCTTCCACAAATGAACCGCTAACCACCGACAAAGGTGGAATAATCCACCTAAGCTCACTCGGTAGATCTGTAATTGTGCTCAATGACCTTGAGATGGCTACAGACCTTCTGGATGGGAGAGCTTCGAAGTATAGCGGGAGATTAAAGTCCCCTCTCTGTGACATGTACGATCAACATGATTCACATACCAACATCGTTTGACCTGTTTGGCCAGTGTTGGGCTCTTGCACACTACCACTTTTTTGAATGATGAAAAAGACCATCAATTACATAGGAGGGTGCTACAAAAGCACTTTAACTTGGGCATGGCTTCGTCCCATCGTCCCATTCAAGTTCGGGCGGCCCGTATGCTGGCACAAAACCTCATCTCAGCCCCATCCAGCCAACTAGAGGTCCTGAAGAGGTGTCCAGGAATAATCTCTATTTATCACATTGAGCATCTCTAATCATCACACACAGATTCGCTATCGCAGTTCTCGTCCAGATATCGTATGGGCATGTAATCGAGACAGACGACGATCCTTACTTCACCATGGTTTATGATGTAATTCATCACGTGCTCCCGGTTCTATCCCACCCAAAGAGTTCTGCTGTCGACCTTATCCCGCTCCGTATGTTTCGTCCAAAGGCTAATGACCGACTCACTGAAATTTGGGCTAGTTCGATACCTTCCATCATGGTTTCCTGGTACATACTGTGTGGAGTTAGCAAGGAGTGCGCGACCATTCGTCGATCAGCTGTACCAATACCCGATCACCGATGTCATAGGACAAATGGTTTTCATTTCCGAACACTACTACTCAAACCGATATTGACACCTGCTTCAGGAGCAAGGAACTGCAAAGCCGTCTTTTCTCGTTACCCAGCTCGAAGCTCTGCAACGCGGTGAAGCGGATCACGGAATGTCTATGGAGCACATTCAGGCTATTTCAACTATCCTACAAATTGTTGGTGCAGAGACGGTTGGTCAAGTGTTCCCACCATTAGAATAACTTGAATTGACAGGCCACTAGACTGCAGTTTCGCTCTCGGCATTCGTCTTTGCGATGGCTCTTCATCCAGAGTGTCAAAAGAAAGCTCAAGAGGAGATTGATAAGGTCGTGGGAGCTCATCGGCTCCCCGATTTTAGTGACCGCCTCTCACTTCCATATTTAGAATGTATCTTGCAAGAAACACTTAGGTACCTTTTTTCGCATTTATATCAACGAAATGTTTAACAGCTTCACCCAAAGATGGTGTCCAGCTACTCCATTGGGTCAAACCATAATGTAATCTCTTGGTTCTTTCAACTGACATCTCCCCTTTCTTAGGAGTACCTCATCTATCTCTTGAAGACGATATTTACAATGGCATGCTTATACCCAAAGGCTCCATTGTGATCGCGAACGTGAGGTTTGTAAAATGTGTCACTAATATACTAACTCCGTGCAATAATACATGCTTTCAGGGGAATGGGATTAGATGAAAGCATCTACACAGACCCTCTCATATTTAATCCAGATCGCTTTCTTCGAGGGCCGTCAGGTCGCGGGGAGCCACACCTATCGGCATCATTTGGTTTTGGCAGGAGGTCAGCAGACAATGCGAACTGATCGCTCGTTTTATCTAAACCTAGATGGACATACAGAATCTGCCCCGGCCGGTTCTTGGCTCATGACAGTATTTGGATTGCGGTAACTACTGTATTAGCGGTCTTCTCCATCTCGAAAGAGTTTGAAGATGATTGGGACGAGACACTGCCAACGCCTATCAAGCAGAAGTTAGACGGGAATAGGTAGGTTTGATATAGCCTCTATGAAATCCGCAGCCCACAGACATGAACCGCAGCACGCTACTTCCATACCGGTGCCACCTCCAGCCCCGAAATGGGGCGTTGCAATCCCTCTTAGAATAAGGTATAAGGGGTGCAGCGTATAACGAGTATGTAGAGCGTTGTTTTTGTGAGAATATCGCAAATATCCCGGGAGATCGCAAAGTTATCTGGTTCCGCTTCACTGCGCTGGCACCCGATGAAGTTCAACTGTGATTTAGTGCAACGTTCTCCGCAGCTGAAATGTGCTGATTAACATGGACCCAGGGCGTTGCGTCGGTGCCCAGGAAAAGGGAAAACCTGCAAATACGGATATTAGAATGACTATTATTGATAGACGCTAAAACGGGGGGCCAATATTACGTGGAATAGCACACAAAGCTTCCCCGATCCGTTATTAAGTGACGGGGGCCGAGTAACCGCAGTGTCCTATATCAATAGGAGGGCAAAGAGGCTGAGCACAGTTGGCGTTTTGACCACATGGCTGTTTCTACACTTTTATCTTTCTTCGCTCTAGGATTTGGGATTCTTATAATTATGGTCAGATTTAAATCCTCAAAGAGACCGCTGCCTCCTGGTCCTCCTGGAGAGCCAGTCATAGGTCACCTTCGGTTGCTTCACTCGGCAGATGACAAAGAAATCGTCTTTCATGAGCTCGGAAAAAAATATGGCATGTACCCTTTTCTTTGCTTGTATCGCTTGGGTCACAGGTTACGAACACAGGTGGTATTGTACATCTCACATGTCTCGGAAGAAACTTTATCGTGCTCAACGACCCACAAATGGCCGTTGATCTCTTGGAGAAGAGAGGCTCAAATTATAGCGGGAGACCGGTGTTCCCCCTCCATGAAAGGTACAGTCAATCGTCTTCATCGTACGGCCACTTACCTGTATCGTCAGTGCCGGATTTTCTCGGGCAACCGCCCTCATGGACTACGGGAACGATCACCAACTGCATCGGAAGATGTTACAGAAGTACTTCAACAAGGGCAAAGCTTCATTACATCGCCCTTTCCAGGCTCAAGAGGCGCGCGCTCTAGTACAAAACCTTATTTTAAAGCCAGAAAATCGGCAAGAGCACTTGATCCGGTCCGTAACTTTCTCCCGGTTACATTCGCAGATAATTACTAAGTTAGCATCTCGTCCCGGGCAGATTTGCGACCTCTATCATCATCCAAATATCTTACGGGCATGTAATTGAGGCGGAAGACGACCCCTACCTCAAAATAGTCAATGACGTGGTCCACCATGTGCTCCCAGTGATCGGCCCTCCAGAGGGTTCTGTTGTCGACCTTTTCCCTTTCCGTACGTATATCCCGCAGTCAAACATGGGTTCATTCATGGATTTTCTTTTTACGCAGTTCGACACTTCCCATCTTGGTTTCCTGGTGCGCACGATGCATATCTTGCAAGGAGTACACGTCCATTTGTAGAGCAACTCCATCAATACCCAGTCGCCGATATCGGGGAACAAATGGTTTTTCGCGCCTACACCTCCCTTATTATTGAATTGTTTTGACCTAGGAATGTTTTTTAGCGACTTGGAACCGCGAAACCTTCATTCCTCGCAGCACAACTAGAAGAAATGCAGAGTGGCGAAGGAAATCATGCCATAACACTAGAACATATCCAAGGTGTCTCCGCCGTTCTGTACCTTGCCGGCACAGACACTGTGCGTTCATTTTAACTTTTCCTCCTGGCATGTACTATGGACTAAATGCTATCTAAAGACTGCATCTTCACTTTCTACCTTCTTCCTTGCTATGGTACTGCACCCAGAGTGTCAAGCGAAGGCCCAGCAGGAAATTGACGCAGTCGTAGGATCTAACCGGCTCCCTGATTTCAATGACCGCCCTTCTCTGCCCTACATTGAATGCATTTTGCAGGAAACTTTGAGGTATGTCCTTTCCACTGGCATGCACAAAAATACAAGTGACCTGAGTAATATAGATGGCATCCCGCTGTCCCGTTGGGTAAGTTTTTCAGGCCGCCCAATATATGACTTAGTATCTATTCCTTATTTCACTAGGAATTCCTCATACTTCTCGTGAGGATGACACATATAACGGCATGTTTATCCCAAAAGGCTCTATTGTCGTCGCGCATGCTAGGTACGAGAGTACTCTACTTCCTGTGCACGATTTGAATTGATCTATCCATATGGTACCCTAAGAGGTATGGCCTTGAACGAAGAGGTCTACAAGGATCCCTTTACATTTGAACCTGATCGTTTTATATCAAAGCCGACAGGTCGAGGCGAGCCATATCTCTCGGGCTCATTCGGTTTCGGGCGGAGGTTCGTTCTCAAATATAGTCGATGATCACGATTAAAAAACCTTTCACTACTTAGAATCTGTCCTGGCCGATTCTTAGCGGACGATAGCCTATGGATTGCAATCGCGACCGCTCTAGCTGTTCTCTCGATCTCAAGAGAGATTGGAGAGGATGGGCTGGAGATAATTCCAGAAGATAAATTCAAACTGGAAGCGACGAGGTGCGTTACCACTCGAACTCGCACTACTCACGACTAATAAACAATGACCACAGCCAGCCACTCCCATATCGATGTCGCATTTACCCCCGTAATGATGTAATGCGCTCACTTGTAGCTTAATGGGTGATATGAGGATTAGTATTCAATATATGGACTACTTGAACGTTACAAAAAACCACTGGTGGTATAGCACCAGGCAGCAAACATTCTTAACGCTCCTCACCCTGAGATTTTATTCACAAGGATCTAATGCAGCACCCAATTCGGCGCGAAGGACACCACCGTAATCATGAGCGTCCTTCAGGCAGCCCGCCGCACCAAGTGCCATCAGAACCATATAATGGCCAGGAAGGACCTCTGCTGACCATGGCCCCACTTCCTCACTCGGACCGTTGACCATTCCTTTCATATAGTGCTTGTTCCATCGTATAAGGGTTAAGAACGTGATTGTAGTAACGTTCGGAAAGGGATTTACTAGAGATGAGGTGATCAGGCGGTGTTGCAGTACGAGGTCGACTAGGAATGGCCAGAATGCCGGGGCGCGGGACCCGAATGACAGAGTCAACGTCCTCAAAGAAGATAAGAGAGGAATTTCTCGGCACATAGCACGAATTGCCTACAAGTGCATGAAAGTGTAAGTGAAAATACCGGGAAATTTTTAAAAAAGGCCGCACAACTTCAAATTCCTTCTTACAGGTTATAGTCATACCCTGGAAATCATAATTTTCATGATAGAAGTCCAGATGGAGCTGAACAAGGCTCGAAAAGTGGCAGGATGCCACTCCAGCAATGAATATTTGTAGGGGAACGCGGAGAGTATAGATGCGGGCAGACGATTGGGCCAGAATCGTCATATCGTCCGTCCCAGAAAGCGAAAGATATTGCGTAACACGTGCGCCGACGTCCAGGTCGTTTTCGACCTGCCTCGGACTGCAAGAAAAGCCTGAGATGATAAGTTTGCGGAGGGGGCGCCCAGGGACGAGACCAGATAGTATTGACGGTGGGCAGATAAGGTTTTCGAGATTCGGCACACACGATGTCGGGAGGGGCGGGGGCAGAGCTGCGGTGGGAACGATGTTACCGAGAGTGAGAGTCACCAAGCGCGGAGATTGCGTTAGGATTTTTTGGAGTAGAATACCATGTACAGCTTGGTCTAAATTTAACTCGAGCAGCGCGGAACACCCTACGAAATCAGAGAAAATGGCGGTAGTAACGTTCCAAGATGCAGAGTGGAATGTCTTCAGATGGGCAGGATTAATGATTCGGTGCAGGATATCGAGGTATATAGAATGTGCCAGAATGACCCTACCCTTATAATAGAAATGCTGCAGGTTATCTGGGGGCCCAAGGGTTTGGATAAAATCGGGCTTAACCCCACGGGCAGCAATACAGCTATGCAAGGTCAGTGATTGTAGACCCATCAATGAGCAGATGTCTCGTAACATCGTTTCATCTAGGCACATATCTTTCATGTTCAGTACTCGGAGATTGGGCAATAAGGTCAGAGTATGACTATAAGCCTCCCATAGACAGGTTGGCGCCCCGGACCCCGCATGAAATGAACTGGTGATGTTCCAATCTCGTAGTGTACACTCGATGACGTGCTGGGCTAGTGATGTTGCGGAGGTTACACCATTGGTAACCGCCACACAAAAAGCCTGTGAGCCCTTGATTGGTATGAGTTTATTTGCCTTCTTATTACTGAACTCCATGACCCGGAAAATACGGGGCTGGAGCATTTGACAGAATGCACGGCATACCAAGCACAAATTTGTGTGTATAATGTGATGTTCAGCTTGTATAGGTGGTGGGGGGATGACATAGTCGAAGATCGAGAGGTAGATTTCAGTTGGGATAGATGTTCCTGTAGATAACCAGCACGATGAGTAAGAAGCGAAGAAAATCTAAGGAAGAACGACAAACGGGAGCTCTTAGAACAGATCATCACGTTGGGCCCAGTCATTTCACCAGGGCGCTCAGCTCCTACCAGTATTTTTTAGTTCCACTTGCCTAGTATAGGCAGCGAAGATATCAACTTCTTAAATGAGGCTCGTTCACTAAATGAGGCAGCACTTACCACAGGATCTCACAGGGTTGAGTGCGACTGGTGTTAAAGTATTGAATATCCACACATGATGGGGTCCTAGAGGCCTCGAGGAGTTGACGTGGACGCCCATGGCCATGTGCAATATCTGGCCCACGTTCCCCGAAGGAATCTATTTTTGGAATCCTTCAGAAACGGGTTCCCTTATCTCGGGTCCCACCCATTCCTCACACCACGATGACTACGAACCCCGATGTATACGCCACCGACCGTGGAGGCTGACATTCCAATTCCGTTTGATGAGCAGACAAAAATCAATACAGGCGGTCAGAGCTTAGCCGTAGGTGCATTACACGTTACAACGTATATTCAAGCTAGAAGGGTATCTATACATCAACAAAAAACGACTTTCAGGCCTATTACAGGGAATAGATTATATGAATAAAGGAGCGTGTATACCATCAAGGCAAGTTGTGTATTGCATGGGCCTAGAAAGCTGGATAGTGTGTACACCGCAACGGTGTGTAGTTGAAGTTAAGCAAGGCGCAATTATCCGTTAGTAAATGTGCAAAGAGTGTTCCAATTAATCCGCAAGTCGTAGCTGTGGGGAAGGAACATTAGCCTTGTAATCTTTCATTATAAATTTATTATTACCTCATTTTTGAAGGTTACGTTGCACCATCAGGCGCTCGTCCACCTACTGAATCATACTTAGCATGGGCCTGCCCGGAGTAGCCCCGATTCTGCGATGGGAGGCCCCCATACCCAGGGGCGGGCGTGAAGGGCATAGGTGACATGATATCGAGGTTGAGGTTCGAGCGTGATTTAGCAAGGATATCTGATGCCATCTCCTGACCGTACTGCTCCGCAAGCTGACTGTCGGTGAAAGGGGGGGGGGGGGTATCAAAAAGGTGACCCAGAAGGTATATGGAGAAGTACGAACGTTGCATAATTATCCATGATAACAGCCATACTCTTCGGGCTGAGCCTGTACGCCTTCGGCATCATGCCTTTACCGAACCTGTATGTTACATGGTTCGAGCACAGTAGGCCCACTACCATGATGCCAATATGCACTGGCACAATCGAGAATGCCACGACAAACCAGCGTCCTAGGACCATACGTTGAAAATCAAGGTATGGGCCCTTGCAGCCAGGAAGGATGCTGCGTGCATAGCATGTCTGGCTCACAGTAGCCTCAACGAAGGGCGAGAAATATCCACAGCACTCGAGTTGTGTCTGGATACGCATACGGCCACTGGCTCCGAGATTACGGGACCATTGGGCGTTGATCTTTCCTTCGAGATTGAATGATCGTCGTCGGTAGGAGACGTATCCGGGCACCACGAGCCAAGCGAAGGTGATCCAGAGTAGGAAAGTATATATGGCGAGGAAGCTGCGGTTGTTAAGGAGGATACCAGCCCAGCCGATAATAAATGTGAGTACACCAAAGGAGGCGGCAATGGTAGAGACGACAAGTTCAGTACGGTCACCAACGCGGACCACGTCTGCATTTGTCCATACGTTGAACCAAGTGAGTAGGCAGAAAATCAGGGCAACCAAAGAGTACATGGTTAGCTTTGGGGGGAGGGATGTTAGAATGCATCAATCGATAAAGCTGCGGATGATGACGCACAAGAAGATTGGCAAAGAAAAGCATCCACTTGAACTTATTCCATCGCATCTTCCTTTTTGGGCCATCTTTTCCTCCAAACCAGCCACTTGTCACACCGTCGTAATCTTCGTCCCCTGCTCCTGGCATTCTGGCTTCACCGCTACGAAACGCATCCACTCCCCCGCCACGTTTCGGGATCATAGGGTCAACCCCCTTGTTGCCCTTACGGTTGCGCATGGCGCCCAACGAAGGAAATTTTGATGGCAGGTAATTGACCGTCAAGGACATGTTGCTCGAGTCATCTCCACCAATAGATCCTGCAGGGGAGTAGTTTGGGGAGGCTGAGCTGGAGAATGGGGGATTTGGGGGATCGAGGGATGAGCTGAGCATGTGGCGAGTTGAGGCCGCTTGTGAATAGGCTGAATTTGCGTGAGAGGAGACAGACGCAGGCCTCGAATGTCTGTAGCGAATTATCAGTACTCGTAGTATTCAGAAACTAGGTATGAGCGCTCACGGGGTAGCGTCCATCTGACGAAAATATAGAGATAATGCACAGGAAAAGGTAAAGGAAGGAAAAACGATCAGTCACCATTTGATGAAAAAGTTCACACATAGGTCACGTACCACTTGCGGGCTACCAGACCGACCCCTTCCCTGTGCGGATTGGTCAAGATAAGTTGACCAGACTCGTTGCATAACGAGTTTAAAGGAATGTAGGGTATAAAGGGATACAAGATACAAATGCGAGGGGTATAGATGGGATGGGAGGTGGGATCAGGTGGGATATTCTGCTAGCTTGTATTTCATTTATTTTCAGTGGAGCGGCCAGTTCAGATCTGTTCGGGGAAACCTCCTGATGGTGACATCTACTCCTTTCGGTCAAGACTACCTTATGATCGGTTGTCATCAGATCAGAAATTCCGGATAAAATATCATGCCGCGGTTTATTGAACTTTTGTTGGAGAAAATTGTGACCAACGACGTGGACATTGGATGTTTACTGACGCACTGATGAACAGCCTGAAAATGGAATGGTCCTGGAACTCCCATATTCCCCGGATTTTGGAAATCCTACAACCACCATCAGCATCTGCTAAAACAGTTCCCTGAATCAGGGTGACTTGCTCAATTGCAATTTCCTGGCCCAGAAGTCGGGAATTTTGACGTGCTGAAAAAATGGGTGGTTCTGCGCGCTAGATTCATACAACAAACTGGAATCTCGCTGGCCCTTGGTTTGCAGCAAAAAAAAAAAATGAGCTACCGGTCAAAATGGTCTTTAAGTTCTACAACATACCCGTTCTCTTCGACTGACGCCCTTGATTCTCGAATCCTAATCCTCGTACCCGGTCGTATGGAACGACTACGACGCCCGAACCTACTCGTACGTGGTGGTGAGGAAAGAAAGGGGTTTGGGGCGGTTGCATGGTGCGGATTGGGTAAGCCAGTGTCCGCCAGCTAGTTTTCTTCACAAATCGGACATTATTGAGCACATCGATAATTTCAACCATAATGCTTGTTTCAAATTCTGGAACTCATTCGGACGATTTCAGACTTGACAATCATCGATATTTTAAACCCGGTCCATAAACATCTTCATCTCCCTGATTCGAACCTTTCGGGCCCGCCTTCGAGCACTTGGGCTACACGATTTGCAATGCCCAGACGTATTTGGCCCCTGAGCTTATCCTTGGATTCTACGATAAGCAACACCTCTGAACATGTCAGCACGACCAGGGTTGTTATTCGAAGGTCCGCAGGAGGACAAGAGCACACGCTGGAAACCTCATTGTCTAGAAGTGTAGGCGTGGCAAAATATCACTCAGTAAAACCAATTCCTTGGAAGTTATTCCAAACCGGATATACCGTATACAAGATATGGGGACTAAGGGGGGCAGTGACTACTCGACTAGAACCAACAAGAAACCCCCGCCTAACTTCCAGTTACTAATATCCTTGAACGCAGCCTGAACTTCAAGCACCGTACCTGAGTCAAAGAATCAAACATTTGAACATAAGAGGAGAAGAAGTAACTCCTTGAGTGTTCCAGAGGGTCCCAGTACACGATGAATGTTCTTCGGTTGGAACACAATTTTGACAATGTCAATAACGGTCTGTTCCACCATTGGAATTTTCCTTTTCGATGTAGCAATTTAATTCTCCCAGATTATCAACTTCGCGAACCAATGAGAATCGTCAGACACAGATCACCTGTATTATTGTAGTATGTATAAAGGCGATAGTTTTCGGGTATGCTGCAGACTCAGTGGCAGAAGCGGCCTTATCGACGACATTATAATGTTCTGACTCAATTATATACGGCGTTGATTTTTATCATGAATTTCAGTCTCTTGCGTTAGAGGCGACTTGTTTGATTGACCTAGGTCAGACGAATTCTTAGAAGGCTTAACACCAGCAGCGGATGTAAGAAGAGGTCAAGCTTAACGGGAAGTAGGTCTGGAATAGGCTAATTATCACATCGCCAGGACTCAGGACCTCGAGAACCTGAACGCCCTTGACCATCTTGGGGTTCGCACTGTACAGCGCCTTTGTCGACTCGCTGATGGCACGACTGAAGGTTTCCGTTATTTTCCTACGATCTGCTTGCACGCGCACTGATACCACCCTGGGTTACTGAGAGGAGAGCAACTCGAAAGGGGGAAACTAAATTTTGACACCAGGTGACCAATGGTTCGTTTAGTGAAAGCTATTTCATGCGTACATAGAGTAAGATATAAAATACTAGTTCAAGAAAGATTACATGCGAATGACTTATACACAAGGATAGTACATAATTACTCTTCAAAGATCTTCACTAAAAACGTTCAGTATCAAACAAGCAACGTCATGATCAGTACACAAGTTCTTTGGAGCCTCAATCGTCGTACTAGTAGAATAAATAGATCAGATGCGAGTTCTACACATAGAGAGGGGGCAGGGAACTCACGACCAAGTGCATAGAAGACGGCCAAGGAGTCAACGTTCCGTTGGGCATGACATAAAGGTGAGTTTCTGTATCATTCACTACTTGTTTAATTCCTTTGAGTGTCCCGGCCGGCCCTGGTGCGCGACGAAGATTCTTCAACTGGAAAATAGTCTTCACGATGTCGGTGATTGTCTGCTCTGCCATATCCACACCAGCACAGACGTGGAACCCGGAACCGAAGTAGGGTTGGTTCTTCCTGGGTCGGGTGGGGTCTACCTTTGTTGGGTTTGGGAAGTCGGCAGGCTGTGGTGATGTGAGTGACTATCTAGAAATGGAAAAGGGGATACCAACGTTGCGTTGGGCATTCCTAAGACTAGCCCAGATGATATCGCCTTCTTCAAGATGAACTGCGGGGAACCCATCACCTTGGTTTATGGTGGTTTTGACAGCTGATCGGCGCCAGAGCCCCTGGAACTGGGGGTTCAAACCTGTATAGGCAATCGCAATTAGTCCACGGAATATTTCGACACCATGGGTTATCTCACGGAAAGCTTCGCGAACATATCCCCGAAGAAGCTCGGTATTCTCGGCACTCTCAAATTGCGTCAAAGTAATAATTTCCTGCCGCTCTGTGTTATGTTCCTCATCGAGATAGAAGTCGACGACATTGACGGCAGCTGCGATATAATAAGCAACGAGAGTAACCATTACTACCGAGTGTACACACCTTGTGCAAAATTAACTGAAGCACCAATGGCAAGACCAACGACAGTCGCAACTAGTTCATTGATGGGCCGCCCAGATTCAGCAAGTCGACTCAGGAAGGGGAAATAGGGCTTATTAGACGCGGGCCAGAATATGCTATTAATTTTGGATATCACTCCTGTGACGATGTTCTACATAAAGCTCAGAATAAGTCGAAACTACATTTTTTTCAGTATTCTTACCGGAGCGGTGTTGGGGGAAACTTCAAGCAGAGCTTTCGCAATTAGAGCCTGAATGACCCCTCCAGATTGCGCCGCAGTCCACCGAAGGGAGAAGCCATTTTCGTTGTCGCCGATGGCCAAGAAGGTGAGGCTATGATAAGATTAGGTGTTAACACTGATCCACGAGTTTGTCAGGTGGGGCCTACGTGAACTATATTCCATGTTAGCAAACTTCACGGGAATATGAAAGATAACATACGAGAACAGAAAACATATCGTAAACCTCTTGAACAGTATAAAGACCATTCAGGTTATCTTTCGTCTTGATTGGAATACCACACTATAGATGACGTGAGCAAAGACCAAGGCGATAGTGATGAAATATTCAAGTACCAATACATCAGCAGCCCAGTGAATTGAGGTCGCATTAATGACATCGCTGACGATATCAACGTATATGCCCGGGACACCATCATACTTCCACGATTTCTCCCGGATCTTGGTAATTATACTGTTGCGGTACCAGGCTCGGTACTGATCGATCGAGTCCTTATCGGGAAATAGAGCATGTACAGCCTAGGGAATGGCTCGTCAGTCGCCCGAAGATGAGGACATCATCTACATACCAGGGCTTTGTCTCTGTCGTGCCTGAGGGGATATTAGTGCGATGCGATCAACTACTTAGAGAAATGCGGCAAACCTGGCTGCATCGTCGAATGCCAGGATGAAGCCATAACCATCACCCAGCCCCTTCATATCGTAGACGTTATTGAAGCGCCCAGGATCTTTGAATACGTAGTTGATAGCAGTGACAGTATTGAGGACCTTAGGCACATTAGTGGGCACAGGGCGATCGAAGGTGTACTGAGTTGCGACCCCTTGCTTCGTCAAGCTGTCCTGCATCTTCTTCGGCGTGAAGAAGGGAAAGCATGAATAGACGGAGTTCTATCAATCGAGGTGAGTGAAAGTCAAAATGTGCCACACCAGCGACCTACGAATGGGTAGTGGCGGGGTAAGTGTCGTGTTAACAATTTCGGCACTACACAAGATTAGTATTCGGGAATAAACATGAGTGAGGAGCATACTTTGTCCTCCAAGGCCACCGTTGTTTGGATTCCTCAACGTGTCCTAGGAGATGATTAGATGGTTTTTGATCAGTGTTAGCTGTCAATAGTACCTGGTATCCCCAGGTTGTAAGATTTCCCGCTAGAAATTGTATCAGTCGACTCTTCAAAAACAAAGCGGGCCTTGGAAACTCACGGGTAAAGGATGTTGTGTTGAAGCGATCCCCACGTACAAGCGCAATAGCGTCACTCAAAATAGCACGTGTCATCTACATAAATGCTGGATAAAGTCATGATATAGGGGTATTGGCGACTTACAGTATATCCACAGGCGAAACGCAATCCACCGCTGAGGGGCATCGTAGATTCGCATTGGAGACCAGTCTGTAGTGATAAGAGTCAAATGGTGCCACCTAAATCTCAGGAAAGCAGAAATAACTAACGTAGAGCTCAAGATCATCGATATGGTTATAAAGGCGTCGAGCAGCATTCTGGTTTTATTGTTAATAAATAGCGAGTATTGGAGTTGAATACAGAGAACTTACCGCAACTTGTGGGTCTGGGTTCCATTCTTCAAAAGATTTAAACTCTATTGGCACAAAAAAAAATGAGATTTGTTCGCAAACAAACAGATATACCCACTTTTAAGGCCCAAATACGCCCTGAACTCATTCATAGTACACACTCCCCAAGTTCGCGCCTGCTCCAAACCCAAGATCTCAATCACTCGCAAGGATGCGGGTGTCCTTCCAGCACCATAGGCACCGGCGGGGTCCGCAGTAGCATCCTGCAAGATTCTAGAGAGATCATCGTCTTTGAACTTCCCATCTGGTCCACGTGTTATCCTAAAATAACACAACTCAGTTGGTGACAGACCAAACACTACGCGGCAAGTTCATACCCTCCAAATGTGCGTTTCTTCGGGTCATGTTCCATATTCGCCAGAACCTTTCCAAATACGCTCTTGAAGTCTTCAACATTAACGGTGTCAAGGGGTTTGCCTTCAACGATGCTATTGAGGAAGTCTTCGGTCCACTTCTCATCTTTAGCTGAAGTTGTAGCATGCCACTACGAAAAAGTAAGAATAGAATTACAACGGGATGCAAGATAACTCACCCTATACACTACATTAAACTCGACACTGCAGTGGTTGCCTTCGCCCCGCCCAATCTCAGGTCCGTCCCTAGGCTTGATAGGCTAGATAAAAAAGGTAGTTAGCTTATATAATCGTGCGACTGCTGGTGAGAATACAAACATCAAATGCATCCAAGTTCCAGGCATTGCCCTCCGAAAGTCCGAGGAATCCGGCAACGTAATCACCCATGATCAAGCTCATGAAATGACCACAACTACGGAAGGGGTTGTAAGCAACACTTCGCATTTAATCAAGATGACAAGAAACGCACTTGATTAATCGAGTGGTCTGGAAGATTTCTTCATCTTGTTTGGCACGAAGAGCAGCATCTTCAGGAGGTGGATCACTCCACTTTCCTTTCTCATTGATCTTGAGGATCATCTCTGCTATGTACTGTTGGGACCATGAGTATGTTATTGCTGGCAAGAGGAGAGAACTGACGTTGTGATTCCTAGATAGAATAACGAGAATTGCACTCGCTGCTGGCGGAAGGAATACCAATCGTTCCTCGGAGAACGTGTCGGGGTATAAAAGACCTCTCCCCGAAGCCTTGTCACGCACTTGGTCCTGCGTACTTTGGTCTGTAGCCTGATCTCAGTAGTAGTAATGCTAATATGCTATGTAGAACGCACTAATGCCATACAAAGGGCTGAGATCAAGGTAAGAGCTAGTGTTGTTTATAGTCCAATCTTTGTAATCAGTCCTGAACAGACTATGTGTGACGAGCGATGCAAATGCAAAGGTGAAACTTGCATTCCCATTGGGGTGTTCGAGTTGCTGGAAATAAATTAGATGCGAAAAGAAGGCCATACAAGTATAATACCGTGCGCCGCTTTAAAAGCGTATCGAAAACGAGACTGGGAGCGGGTAGATTTGTCGTATCGTTGCACCACTTTGATTGAACACTTCGAGAGTAATGGGTTCCAGCCCTTCCGATGTCTGGATCCGAGAGATTATTTCCCCCACCATCTGCTTGCCGAAAGGTGTGGGCCTCTCCTAGATAGGCTGATGGGGGCTAGGGAGAAGTTTAGATGTATTGAGACTGAAAAGAAAATCAACGGACGTGAGGAACTGTATTGTAGAGCATCCCGACTACTGCATCCGACATTTTCTTCTTAATGCCACTACTAGGGGGCAATCTAGACAACACGGTCAAGCCAGAAGAGAACTGGTGGGTTTATTTAGCGCAGAACTGTTAGAGATTGTAATGAGATTACTTACGGCCCCTTCACGGTCATCTTCTGCTCCAGGATGGATAGTAGAATCGATAAAACCATCCTTAAAAGTGTATCAATTACAAGGTTGCATCGAAAATTGGTGTAATATTTACAATCAAAGAAGGGTCCAGGCGCACAGGACCTTTATCCTTGATATTCTTTACTGTTGTTAAGAGATTGGTAACGGCAGAATGACCTTCTAGGCTCATATTGGCATCAGAGGGGGTTTGCCAATCATAATGGCCGTCTGGAGCAGTAGGAGGTGGTCTGTGCGACAGGTAAACAGCATCGGCGCCTAGAGCAAATGCTTGAATGGGGGGAATTTCCGGCATATTTCAGAGTTGTGAGTTGACCGTGTAACCCTACTCTTAGGATGTCTGCGAAAGTCAAAAGTAGTGGCAACTAAGATGATTTGAATATATAAGGCCTTGCGTTATAGGAAGACCTTGAGAAGACGTGGCAGGTGCGATTATGCGGAGGTTCGTCCTGTGCGGGCGGCGATGGTGGCTTCATTCAATATAGCACCGAGTGGAGTAATTACGCTATCCCACATTCATCGGGGAATGACTGTTCAGGATGTTTGGTCCTGATCCTGGCGTGACATAAGTACGGGAGTGGGAGCTGTACGGGGAGCGAGGATAAAACCACCAATAGCCTTCGAGGCCAATCCACAATACGTCAAGGTGATTGATCTATCCATGCTTAGTACACAACTTCCGAGCCGAGCTATGCCACAATAGACAGTCTTCGGAGTAGCAGATATGTTTGAGACTTTCGGCTCAGAGCCCGATCTAGGATGATGAACGGTAAAATTAGAAGTGATACCCCGCTCGTCTGCAACTTAGAAACCAGATGGCATAAGGCGGGGGTAAAACGAATAACCATCATTCTTGTCATAGCAGAACCTGTAAGGCTATCCAGATATAACTCTCATAGATAGATAGTGGCGTGGAAGAAAGGTTGGGATTAGTAATTGCTTAGTTCCAATTCGTAGGTGTGGTAGTTGATATTGCTATTTCGTTTGTTGACCGTGCGTACACCTAACCAAAATTTAAATGTGGGTATTATGAAAGAGGGGTCGAAAAGACTGTTCAATGCACCGAGCGGGCGAAAGCCACCATAGCCCGTTAGATAGCCAGATCCGGAGGCAAAACGGTTGGAATGGGGTCATGATAGGTCATGATTACACGGGGTTTCCCGAATCCCGATACTGATTTTTTTACACGTCAACCTCCGCAGCTCCGCTAATAAAGCTAAGGACGTTTTGTTGCTCAGTTGTCAATTGCCAATCGATTGTCTCGTTGATGTAACTTAAGTTGACTTAGGTATCCATAAGAAGGGGGAGATATGGCAATACGTCAAAATAAAAATTCGTATTCAAATTTCAGAAGCCCGAGTCGGAATTTGAAGGAGTGACGTTGTAACTTCATGCAATATGAGCAAACGAGAGCGAGAGCCAGAAGTCACTTATACAACATGAGGGTCGACCATGTGCGTTATGTGTGTTAACATCACTGAGAGCACTAGATATTCACTTTTCCCGCGAGGAAATAGTGATTCCCCAGCATGTTCCTTGTGTTCTGAATCGTCTCTTTGCATAATTCAATGTGTTGCCTCGGCCAGATTGAGCTGGAAAAATGACCCCTTAAGTTTCTCATCATTATTTTAAGTCACCTATCGAGAAAGAGAGAGAAAGACATGTTTTAACAGAATATCTCCAACCGGTACTAATATTTGTGGCACAAGTGAGAGGCTGTATAATTCGATTAGAATATGCGTTAATCGCGAGATATACGCTCTCGTTCACAATGTGGCCGTGCGTCTTCTAAACATAATCTTGGCATGTCGATTGGGTACACAATTCGAGCCAAACCATTCGTCCTTTGGTCGTACACCCTCGCATTCCATCTTAAGATCATAGTCCATGATAAGGCGTGCTATAAAGGCCTTCATGACAATCGATACGAAAAATCTTCCGGGGCTAACAAGTAATTATGTGAATCAAGGTGTGTCATGGGCGAAGATGTCATTGGACTTACCAAACATGCCGTCCTCCACCGAAAGCGAGATAACCTGGCCCTGTCCCAGTGAATCGAAACCTCATATCATCAGCTTCCCGAGTTACGGAGTCATCACTGTTCACGGCTCTCTCGCGCATGGAAGAAAATCGCCAGGGATCAAAAGTCTCAGGATCGTCGTATACGTTGGGGTTGATGTGTATGGCTGACGTTGCAGCAGCTACCGTCGTCCCAGCTGGTATCGTGGTACCGTCCGCGAAAGAATACGGGGCCACTGCCTTTCGCAGCATGGTCACTTGGTTTTGGGTTAAGTCCAAAGTTACGGACATGATATGTATTATTTGACATACATCCATTTAGGGCGTGCAGTCGCTGACTTTCTTTGAGAAAACTGTCAAGTTTCCAACAGGTCTCCAGGCTATCTTTTGTCCAATTTCTTACGTCTTTGTCAAGAAAGGATTCAATCTCAGTGCGGAGAATTCGGATGGACTCTGGCTGAGCGGCTAGGTAGTACATCGCATGAGTGAGAGTCTGTCTCGTGCATGAGACAGATAATCTAAGAAGAGAGAAGGGCAGGCACTTACCATTGATGTAGAATGCAGGGCGGCGAAGTTTACAGTGAGTAACCTTAACACAAACGATTCAGATGTCCGCTCCAGGCCGGGAGGGGCAGCGTCCATCAGCCAAGTTAACATATCATTCTGTGTTAAAAATTGGTTAAGGCTTGTGTGAAAGGATATACTGGTCCTTTGCGAACGGGTTTATCTGGGTAACTCGGTCCGAACTCCTCAATGAGCCGTTTGCGTTCTTCGATGAGAGGCTTCAGGTGTACAAGGAGTCGACGTTGCGTGCCCGTAACTTTGGACATTAATCGTCCGATGACTCTATTGAAACATCGTCAAATATCTGGTGTCAATTTGTTCGGTGAACGTACGGCTTCAAGAATTTTGGGAACAAGTTGAGGATGGCGGCACCAACGATTATGTTAGTGGTGTTCTCGATATTAATGTTACAGTAACTCGTATTTCTGCCTGTCGTAGTATGAAGCAACAGGAGAGGGTAAGCGAAACACAGAAGACCTACAAAGAGGCAATCCGACGAAAACACGATGATTGACTCGGCAAACAATGCGTGTAAGAGTATCTGCTGCCGGGGTAGCGGCCCACTCTAAATTGAATGTAAACATCGTATATAATTAACATTTTCATATTACCACGTACCATTTTTGTTCGTTTTCGGCCCAAACTCATCCTCAATCGCGTGGGTTATTTCGTCCACAAGCTCAGGGAAGATAGCATTGAGGTTCTGGGTAAGAGAGAAGTTGCGAATCACGGGGATGTGATAGGTATTAAGTTTGACTTGGGGACCAAGGGTGTAGTCGGCTTGTATCATCTAGTCACATGAGAAATTGGTGTAAGGAGGGCGTCTGAGTTGGAGGTTCACGTATGGACTCACATCATCAATTGCTGCGTCCATGGAAAGGATATGTTCTGGTGCTGTTCGAATATTTTCTATGAAATCGTGGTCAGAAGCAACGGCAACCCATTGGTCCATCTGTGGAATCTTAAAAAGTCTCCCATGATACTTTGTTCAATCATAAGCCTCAGTTCTTGGATGGCTCGGTTCTAAAGGGTGACTTACTTGTGTAATCCCCTTCCGTAAAATTACATCTGCCTCTTTGAGAAACCGCAGAGAACTAAAATATGACATTAAGCGACCATCATATCCGACCGTTGGCAAGTCAAGCTGAGATTTCAAGGGTAAGCAAGGCTCGTGTGAAGGAATCCTGCAGATGTAACTTGCATGACTGGGAGCCCGAAACCGCTTCAATACGAAGATTACGATTGGTATCGAGGCCAAAACGGCGAGTAAACTGTCCTGCATCGACCTTGTTGGTGTGCCGCGAAGTGACCAACATTTTATTTGGCAGGTTGCTCAGTTTATAAAGACGTTGAGCGCTTTATTCAGGGTTTTGAGAGGTTCCAAGTCGAAAGTCGAGATTAAAGCGAGTAGTCGAAACGCTGATGATGGTACCTGGTCCCGACTCCGGTTGAAAGTTCAAGTCTTTGCTTGCACTATCGGGACTACTACTAGAGCTCTCGTCATCCTCTCCAAAGAAGTCACTTCGTTGTGTCTAGAGACTTTTCAAGGGTAAGGAGAGAATCATTTTCTCCTTTTGCGATTGGCGTCAATCACAAACCACCAACCGCATCCAAACATGACATCCTGCATGTCACCCATGTCCATCACGGTGATTGTGTACATCCCTCCTCCACTTATCGCTTATGCTTGTTGCCGCCTGGTGTTTGCCATGACTCCAACGGGACTTACAAGTAGATTGAGTGAGTGTAAGGCCCCATTCAGGAAACGGGGTAGGGTAGGATTGGGTAGAGTTTGGCTAGACAAAACTGGATTGAGGGTTCTAACCTGGCGTTTCAAGTCTCGCTTAAGTTTTGCAAACTGTCACGCTCTTAGATCAACAAACTGATCAACACCCAATAACAGCAATGCCTCAATGTATTGCATCTATAGCTCCTCTCCACCACTAATACAAGTAGAACATATAATTGGCTCCCATATGCTTTAATTTAATTGGAATTTGGGGCAGTATCCAACCTTCAGAACTCTTATGTCTACCTATCCTCAATCTTGCTGCAGGTGCAGCTCCTCCAGCAGCAGCAATAATAGCAGAAGCCTTCCAATATTGCTCTCTGCAAAGCTGCTCATGGGAGAGCTTTCTAGATGGAGTTTTTGAAGCAACCATGGAGGTTTGGTAACAATTGATCACAAGTTATAAGCTGTTATCAGAAAATCATATTTGATCTACATCTGTGACTAACTTGTGACTAACTGCCCAGGCAGTTTGGACATTGGCCAAATTGCTCTAAGCAAACCCTACCCTACCCTACCCCATTTCCCAAATGGGGCCTAAGTTCATAAGGCAACACTCTAGTGACCAACTTGCAATGAATACACATGCCCATCCTGTACTTAACACAAACTGGGTGTTTCTCAGCACAATTACTACCAATCATAATATTTCCACCACCACCATGCGGACTGGACAGTGAATCATTGATCAACATTAAAATTATTGACATTAAGTTCCTAGGGCTGTACCTCACACTAAACTTCAAACCCATCCCCAATCCCCACTTACAATTGCTCAGCCATTGCTCTGCCTACCCTAATAATTGAATTTCACCAGCCCAGGTTCAACGGTTACCTAGTGATGTGCTAGGCTTGGCCCAGAGCCACAAGCCAGCTGTGGCCAGGCCTTGATGAGCTGTGCCAAAGGCTTTTGGGGGCTTTGTGTAGCTGAAATATTTCAAAACCACTTGGCTAGCAGGTACTGTGCAGTTTATAAAGTAAATTATAAAAAGTTATTGTGCTTTACTTGCTCATGTGGCACAAAGATGTTGAAGTGTCCCAGTCACATAACAAACCCTACTTCTAAACTTGGAGGAGACAATACTGAGCAGCCAGTATTATCATCTCATTGCACCATCATTGCTAACAAAGCAGTAGCAGATGCTGCTGCTTCCAGAACTAAGCAAAAAGCTATTTCAGAGGGCTAATAAAGAAAGGCGGGAAATTATATATAGACCCACGGCATGTGCATGGACCATTCTGGGAAGCCTTGGTCATGCCACTGTTTTTTATTTCTCATGCCACTTTTTTGTTTCTCATGCCACTTCTCTGTTTCTCATGCCACTCTGTTTGCCATGTCACATGGTGTGTCCCTCCCTCCAACTAACCAATGTTGACTGTTCTCATTGCCCTTGCCATCTCCAGTGAGTTTTTTTTTTTGTTATACACCCTAGCTAACCACACATCACAGACAATGCGCCATGTAGCGCCCACCACTGCCCACCCACCACACACACCCCTGGACAACCCCCACAGCCACTCCATGTACCATGACTGATGAACCACGCAATGCCACACCACACACCACACCCACAGCCATCTTGCACCACACACACCCCGGAACCACGCCACAGCCACCACCCACTACGCACACCTTGGAACGGCACCCACGGCCCCTTCCACCCACCACACCATGTGCCACACATGCCCCAGAACAATGCCATGGCCACCTCCACGCACAGCACCCCGCACCACCCACCACCCACATCCTGGGACGACACCCGCCCATCCCATACCCCCTGGAATGCATTGTACGGCCCCCACCACCCTTCACCCTTATCCCAGGGATGAGGTGCATGCCCCACAGCCACCCGCACACACCATGCCCAACCACGCACCATGCACCACCACCCAAAACCACACACCACCACTAAGGCAATAATTGACCTTGGATTCCAAACCAAGCAACAACACTATCCCAGAGCCTCGAACTCTAGATAGATTTCTATACAAAAGGGGTCTTGTGATACTAGAGTATCCTCAACTCAGCCCTTGACAATAACAATAACAATAATTGGTCTCAGTTTCAGACTGGGCACCAATATTATCTCAAAGACAAGTCCCTAGATAGATTTCTCATACAGAGGAGAGTTTTGACTTAGTAGAAAAACTTTTCTTACAGTCTCTACAACTGTTTGGTCATATTGACAAATGGGCAATTTAACAGGGGTCAATTCTCTGTGTATCTAATTGTGTCTACAGGATATATGTAAGGAATGGATGAGTCCAAGCAGCCCACTATCATAAAAAAGAGTGACTAAAACTGTAACAATCGGTAAGCAGTAGTAGAGGAAGCCTTAGGGCTTAGGGTATAATAGGGTATAGGGTATGTTTGAAACATCTTGGAAGTCTGGGCACCATCATCATCAGTAGATGGGTACCTGGGAGGAGGTTTACTCCTAATCTTTGTTGCCCTCTATCTAGGCTTGGCATGCCAATCTCTCAATCATCTCTTTCTTGTTATGCGTTGGCTAATCCTCTTGGAGTGTCGGGACATCCAGTCCTTCTGTGATCCGAGTTCCAGTACCCTCACAATCATCAGGGACTGACCCAAGTCCTTTAGTGGACTTGGCACTAGAAGAGACCATTTGTAAGTTTGTGTCCCTTCTCACTATGATACACTGCGAGTATATTCCTGTCATGACATATAGACCATGCTTTGTCTATACTTTCTCTACACCCTTTGTGTACAATCCAGTACTTAGATAGTATAGCGACGCCTGTATTCCTGTCCGGGATGTTCCTTGGACATAAGGCCATCTCACTACTATTATGTCCACTTGACATGTAAAGATTCCCAGTTTAATAAGTAGACCCGTAATGATGATCATACTTATTGTCCGGTTCCTTTCTGTCTTGAGGCAACTAAGTGGTCTTGCTACAATTATCGGAACGGGTTCTCTTCCATAATCCATCATTGCCCTAGGCATGTGTTGTTACAACGTGCTCTATTAGCACAAAAGTCGTAAATTCTGCAAACAGACGGTTTCCCATTGTATCATCACAGTGGGCTCCAAAATGACAAAGTAAGATGCAAAACTCTCATAGACTCAACGTGGAGCGTGGAGACTAGAGGATCATTTCCTGAGCAGTGTGGTGCAGATGAGTAAGGAGGGGTAAAGTTGATTTTCTTCTACATACAAGTTGTAGGTATTTATATAGTAAGTGTGCAAATCTGTATTTGGGAATTGCATAGTGGAGTATGTACTAAATAGGGTATAGGGTAAGTGAGGGAAACTGAGACTAAACTAAAAGGAATCTAAAGTGGCGGGATATGAGTCCTATGTAAGCAATATCTAAAAGAGTAAGTATGGCACATTTCATTTGGCTGAAATGCGGGCGTTTTGAGGTTTACTGGTTATCTTCCAGAACTGCAAAGCCAAAACCATGACGTGGCACCTCTGGACATGTTTGTAGGCTATTCTGGAGTGCATTGCTATTGATGCATAATGTGATGGAATCACTTGGTCGCGAAAAGGCTGTAAATGGTTGGTTCACATGCATAGCGCGAGATCATGCTTGTCACCGTTGTCGAGACAATTGGAATCAGCTTGAGCTCCTGAAGGACGACCCAGATCCGGAGGCAAATTGGAATGGGTTAAGACTCACTTCCCACAGGCCCCCAGACGCTCCTATATACCTTCGGCCCGAAATTTCCCGAAAATTGGTCTCAAATCCCCAATGTTTTAGGTCTCAAATCCCCTATCTACGCTGGGGTTTATGTTTAAAACATAAAACATACAGAAAACATAGAAAAAAAACATAAAAAACAAACATATATTTTAAAAAATTGGGTAGCTGCACAAGAACAAGATCATTAAATGCAAAAAAAAGAGGTAAATAGTTATACATTGAAATTTTATGCCTTAGCCTTCATCCGCAAACTTCTCTCTTGTGATCCGAACCAATTTCTCAATGCATGCGCAGACGTTGCGAAGTTGCGAACCACAAACGTCAAGCTCACCATTTATTTACATAACAATTACCCAACAATTACCCAAAAAGTTTGGCCGCGGGGCTCTGAAATCCCCAATAATGGGCCGAAAATTTCAAAAATTTTCTCTCAAATCCCCTATCTTAGGTCGAAGATTTTGGCCAATTTGGGGTCTGAAATCCCCAAAATTTCGGCCGAAGGTATATAGGAGCGTCCGGGGGCCTCTTCCCACCTACTGGGGTCTATCGTCCAATCACTTGAATATTGATGTTCTCGCCCGTATACCTTACGCCTGCCTTAACTGGAGCTTGCCAACACCAGTATGGTCATGATTCACGCCATGCAAAGTGAAAAACTGAATAATACTTAAACCCACAAACGAGACTGGCATCCCAGCTGATCTCAATAGGCTGCCCATTCGCACATAACCAATTACCAACAAAACACACAAAAAAGGAATTCAGATTATTCTAGATGAAAAAAAAAAAAAATGGCGAGCGTAATGCATTGAAAATAATAAGAAACGAGATACGATATAGGTAGAGATTACGATAAGTATGATATGATATGATACGGATGCCGAAAAAAAAAGGAAGTTTTGAAATTGTGTCCGGGTTTGAATGAATATTATTCTGTAAGTTGCGTGTGGAAAAAAACTTTTTTTGGGGGTTGGGAATTGGGTACGGGCTTGAATGAATGCGTGCAGTAACGAAACTCTTTTCTTTGTTTTTTTGTCGGGTTGCGAGTGAGCGAGCGAGTAAATGAGAGCGATAGTGAAAGAAAGAAGGAAAAGAAAAAAAAGAAAGAGTAAGGTGAGGGAGGAAGGAACAAAAAATGAAAAAAAAGGGGGGGGGGGGTGGGGTTGTACCAGATAGAACCCAATATCCAATCCATGTCCGGTCCGGTCCATACCATCTCCTTAACCCTAATATCAGCCCTGCCATACCATACCATACCGACCATTCTACCATAGTCAAATCAAGTCAAGTCTAGTCAAATCTAGTCCAAACGACCCCGACGACCCCAATGATCCTGAGCCCCAAGTCCGGGTCTGGAGGGCCCGGAGACCAACACCGTGTCAACATCTATGTCCGGGTCCGCGCGCAGGAGGGGAGACGAGCAGCGACAGACCGCCAACAGTCAACAGACGGACGCCTGAAGTGCGTATAACGGGAGGTAGACGGGTGCGTAAGTGCGTAACAAAAAAAAGACAAGCGGGTGGGCGGTGGGCGACAGGAAAACGGGCGGTAGGAAAAACGGGCAGATGGTAAAACAGGTTTTATCCCCGCCCCCACCCAATTTTCTTCATCAGCACCCCCTTTGTTTTAGCCTTCCCCTGCTCCTTCCCTTTCCCACTTCCCTTCCCCACTCCACCCACACCCACACCCAAATCCCTCCCCCTCCTCCCACCAATCCCAAAGAAACTCGACACGCGCGTCCTAAGGTTCTTCTTCCCTCTTCCTCTCCCCACCCCCGTCTCCGTCTCCCGCCTTTCCGCCTGTCGTCCATCCCCATGTACAGACCTCGACCTCCTCACATCCTTCTCCTTCTCCCGCTCGCGCTCATCCTCGAGCCCATCAACAGACGCAGGCGCAGACACGCTCTCCATCCCCACAGGGAATACCACACCTCCATCCCCGCCCCAACCTACCCTCCCAACACCCGCCTCAGATCCATGCCCCTCGGTCTCCACATCCACATCTATCACCCCGCCCTCCGACCCGCCCTCACTCTCAAACCCCGACCCCGACTCCCTCCGTGCCCGCACGCGGACATACCCATCATCATCCTCGCTCGCCTCCCCCTCGCTCGTGCTATCAAGGCTACTCGAGCTCTCAGGCGGAGTCGGGAGCCCAGCCTCATTTCGGCGGACTCTCTTTCGCTGTTTCGTTGGTTTTCGTTTGGGAGCAGGGGTAACGGTGGATAGGGATTTAGTGGTGCTTTCCACAGTTTGGGGTTGGGGTTGTACGACCTGGGTTCCGGCGAGTGTTTCCCGCCCCTTGCCTTTCCCATTCCCATTCGCACTAATATCATGCTCATGCTCATGTTCATACGCACACACATCCCCCTCCTCCCCCCATACAACATCCCCCACCTCCCCAATCCACGCACGCGGCCACCCCTCCCCCGCCGCCGCCACATCCAACAACCCAAGTACCACCGCCTCGCCCACACTCACGCCCCCCTTCTCATCCACCCTTCCCTCTTTTCCTTCCTCCCTATTCCCCACCCAAGACCCCGACACAAAACACCCCATAACACCCGCAGGCAAGATATACGGCACCACCCCCTTCCCCTTCCCACTCCCGTCCCCATCCCCCACCGATAACCCAGAGATCCCCGATATTGCCGAATAAGTCGAATAGGTCGACGCAGGACGCGAACGCGGGTGGGCGGATGATATGGAGGACGCGGAACTCGAAGGGGCGCGTGCTTTGTGCGAGGACGACGCCGATGACGGCGTGCGCGCTTTATGGTTAAGATTCTGATTGAGGTTAAGGTTCTGATTAAGGAGGGACGGCGCAGACCCCGAGGACGGAGCAGACGCAGGGCGCGCCAGGGCAGACGTAGACTGCGATTTGGGGTGCGCGTACGATGAGGGCGGGGGCAGGGGTGGTGGGAACCCGTGTGCTGGCGAAGACGTACGGACGGGCGAGGGCGGGGCTGTTCGGGAGGGCGAGGAAGGGGCCGTACGTGAGCCTCGCAGCCCAGACCCCGATACGGAGCTCGCCAAGCCCAAGCCCGACCCCGACCCCAACCCGGACATCCGAACACTTCCCTCACGCGACGCCAATAAGGGCAACCCGACCGGGTACGCAAACGAGAGCAAAAATTGTTCTATACTCTGCACGAGTTTCGTCTTTCCGCGTGTTTGCCCATGTGTCACTATTTTTAGTTTTTGTTAAATTGTGATCGTTAGCACCATGCCTGCTGTCAAAGATGCCAACTTGTCAATAACGTACCTATACCTAAGCTTGTTCTATTGTGCCCTACCGAACTGCCTGTCCCTGTACTCGAACTCGCCGATCCAGGGACTCCGAGGTGCGCCAGTGATTGAGGCCGGTGCTTCGGGAGTGCCTGGGGAGGGGGTGCGTGGAATGCCGAATAGGGGAGGACGTGCACGAGGTGTGGCTTGCATGCCGGTGGCGGGGCCTGACGAGGCGGAAGTGAGTCGACACTTGGAGACGTTGGGGGGAGTAGGCGGTGCGACGAGGCGGAGAAGAGCGAGGAGAGACGGGAGCGCCGGCGTGCTTGTGGGTGAGCGGAGGCGGGGAGGGAAAGGGAGGAAAAGGGGAGCGCTGCGAGGATGGAGCGGCGAGATGAGCGTGGGAGTGAGGACGTTGATGACACGGACGCTGCTGAAGATGGGACTAGCACCGGTACGGGTGGATGGGCAGAGGTAGTCGAGAGAAACGGGGCAGATAGGGTCGTCACCAAAATGGCATGCTTCAAAAGGGACTTTTCAGGGAGCCCGCTGGGGAGGAAACTGAGTAGAGCTGTGAACGGGACAAGCCCACTTGGCCTCTTCTTCGGCTTCGAGAATGGCTTGGGCTTGGAGTGTGGGAGTGTATACGCGAGGGAGGTAAACGACGACGCAGGGGAACTCGACCCCGTTGTGTAAGGGTTCAACGGCGAGGGGTTGGGGACAGAGGGGCTCCTGGGTGCTGAGTGGGTGTGTCGCTGCTGACTCACTTCAGGCTCTTCTGGGACGACAAACTCGCCACCAGGGCCGTCCTCGCCAAACTGCTGGATGCGAGGTGCGGGTGTGGCGATCCAGGCGGCTGCAGCGCGCTGGGCACGTTCTAGGAGGGAGACCAGACGTACTGCGCCGGCATCATGGACGGCGAGGGGTGCTGGGAGGTGGAGGATGAGGATAGAGGGGCCTGGATGGGAATGCGAGGGGCGGTGGAGAGGCGGCGGGGTGTGTGTTGCCAGAACCAAG